>JAODAL010007706.1:0-123090 GCA_025379985.1 Phyllomedusa bahiana | reverse complement strand
CTTTTTCCCCAAAGCCCTCGAGCTGGTGACCCAACGCCAAATGACTACACAGACCACCAACTGGATTAAATTGGCTACAGCAGCCATTTTATTAACAAAATACAAACATAAATTTACTTTGCATACAAATCTAGAAATAACCTTTTTCAATAAATACATGTATATATACTATAACTATATAGACATATATATCCATAAAACAAGTATCTGTAAACCATATGACTCCATACCAACCACCTAATATAAAACTCAACCTTTTTAACCAAGTACTGAGGTACAACAGCCACCACCAATGGGGCAGAGGTCCTTGGAGCTAAAATGACCTGGCGACCAAATACCCGAAGGGAAAAATACCACTACCCCCAGCCGCACTCCACTTTCTCGGAGGTCCAAAAGTCATACTAGATGGCTCACCCAATTTGCTCTCTAGGGATACCAGCCTGAAAAGATCCTCACCTTCGCCAGGCCGAGTCAACATTCTCCAAAACCTGAGGGAGTCATACCCCGTATGACTTCCTCACCCAATATCCTCCTCCAACTCCAAGAACCATGACAAACTGGACAGCGATGACAACCTCAACCTTCCAAGTCAACCCAAAACCGACCCACCTACACCATCCTGAACCAAAGTTCACCCACTATCGGGAGGGCAGGCGGGACTGCTGCCTCATGCCGTGACAAACTGCTCCCTGGGCAGAAGGGGAGGTCACTTCCACCCCGCCTCCTCTACACTCGCCCAGCGTGCCAGGTCATGCCACGCCTCACCTACGGGCAAGAGTCAGCAAGAGTCATGAAACCGCCAACGCGTTTCGGGTATGACAACCCTTATTCATGGCGTGCGTACACATAATGCAAACAACCCCTTTATATACAAAAATAACGTATGTTTCAAGCTGATCATGTGATCGTTCCGATTTTTGCATTTTTACATGAACTATGAGCACCTTCTATTCTCAGCTCAAGTAACTTTATGTAGCCAATAGGAGAGGTAATAAAGATTTAGCCGTTGTTTGTGACCTAGGTAGTCCCAGTATAAATCATATGTACTCAGCACAGCAGATACTAAACATGTGCAGCCAAGTTGATGCAAATATATGCACACTGCTGCTTATCCAGCAGCCTTATAATGCTGTGCATCCATGTAAAAAACGCTGATTTAGAAAATGTCCCCAAATATGAAATGAAACAAAGGAATGAGAGATTTTTTTCTATGCTTTATTTAATTTAAATTCAGCCACAGCCTTCATCACCCTCTGGTCCCTTTAGGCTGGTTGCACAGAGAATGCATTGTCTCCGCTCGTGAATATTCTGCCGTCTTTTGAATGGGGCTCTTGTTCATGCAGAAGGCCAAACATTCACTCTCTATCATTCTTTCAGTTGTGACACAGTTCGGTGCAACGCTCTTGTTGACCCAATCTATTCCCCTATAACCTCTACTCCTTCAAATGCAGGCCTAAGAATACAATGGAGACACTCTCAAACCCCCCCCGCCCCCCCCCCCCCCCCCCCCCCCCCCCCCCCCCCCCCCACCCCCCCACGACATCTATTTCTGACTGGTTCTAGTCTGAATTGCAACCCTTCTGCCCCACTGCTGAATAGACGCAGACAATAGGAGATCACAATGCACCAAATATAGACATTAGTAATCTGGTCACATCACTTGTTGTCCCACCTAAAGCCCCCAACCTGCAGGACCACCAGTTAACGCTCATCTTTTTGGAATTGGGTAATGCTCTTCATTAGAGAGAGGTATCACCTGGTTGGTGGAGACACCATAAGTCATTGAAATTTAAATATATGCTACAGGGCTCATGGGAAATGAGCTAGGACTCTGCTGTCACATCCGACTCACTGAGCCAGATATTCATCTGCAGACAGCTGTCTCGTGGTGGTTGCTCCTCATAAGTGCAGAGTAGAGTACTGGTTGGCTCGGGAGAGGCTCTAGGGGTTGCTCAAAAGAGGTTACAGTCTTATAGGCAAATGCAGAATAAACTCCAGGCTCTTTGACCTCTCTAAGATGTAACCAATGTCGTCGGCCTTCAGGACACATTTTCCCTTATCACAGACGTCCATAAGCTTTTATTAATGCAGCAGTACGAAGTACAATGTAAAAGTAGACACAAGTTAGCATTTCGTTTTACTTCTTAGTGGCAACCAATTGGCACCTCCTGATTGCATTGCCACCCATGGCACAAAAAAGGAAGCCTCCTGGAAAAAGCTGGAAAAAGAGAAGACCTCGTGGACTCCTGGGTGTTGTGTCCTGACTAAATACTCACCTCTACACATTGTCTGTGTAGACAGCCATGAGTACAAACTGTAGGACCAAGAGAGGGTAATATCTGCAGAGTCTGGGGGTGTGTATTAGTTTAGGGGGTCAGGTCCAGGGTCAGAACAACAAGGGTCTGTGTTTATTTCTGGAGTCTGTGTCTTTATTTGTTTAAGGGTATGTTCTTTTGGTCTGTATTTATTTTGAGTGCAATGTAGAGGGAGGTGGGATCAAATGCACTACCTGCTTTTCACATGCCTTAGGTTGAGGGTCTGATGTCACACCTTAAAGAGAACCTGTCACATAATTTATGCACCCCTTGCTGAGGGCAGCACAAGCTAGTGACAGACCTGCTGTTTCCAGCGCTGTGTCCCTTATTCTGTAAGATGCTGGAGTTTTAGAGCATTTAATGCCCAAATCTGCAGTTTTAAGCCAGAAAAGAGTCATTCAAAGAGTCAGTTTTTTATACCCCGCCCACCTGAGGCTAGCCCCGCCCACCTCAACTGATTAAACTATTACTTTGAATATGTAGAACCATGTGAATAACTGTCAGGTGGGTGGGGGCTAGCCTCTGGTGGGTGGGGCTAACATCTGCTCATGAATAAGCTGGAATCTTTTCTGGCTGAAAACTGCCAGATTTGAGCATTAAATACTCTAAAACTACAGCATTTTATAGAATAAGGGAAACAGTGCTGGAAACAGCAGGTCTGTCACTAGCTTACACTGTCCTCAGCAGGGGGGCATAACCTATGTGACAAGTTCTCTTTAAAAGTAGGAAGTATGGAGGAGGTCAGGGGTACATAACCTGTGGCCTGGCCCACAATGTCCTCCTGTGCAGTCCCTAGTCATCAAAACTATTAATGACACTGTTATGGTGAGCACTATATGACTACCACCATGATTTTGGATATTGTATGCTGGCAATATCATGGTATGCTCTGAATGCCTGGCACCATGATGGTGAGCACTGTATGACTGGCACTGTCAAGGTATTCATTGTGTGGCTAACCACCATAATAATGAACACTGTGTGGCTGGCGCCATGATGGTGGGCACTGGCTGGCATTGTTATGGAGGACACAGTATGGTTTGCATTGTCATGGAATTCACTGTATGGCTGGCACCATTATGGTAGGCACTGTAGGACTGGCACCATTATGTTGGACACTGTGGTCGACATGTATGAACGGGGCTGTACCAGATAACTGCCGTCTTTTCAGCCCGATATCAGGCGTAGCCCCATTCATACATTTTTAAATCTCCCGCACTCCACTCTGGGGCGCATTACATAGCGCCTGCAGCACTTTGTAATGCGCCCGATCTCGGAGGGCGTGCGGGAGGTGGGGCGCACTAGCTACATTTTTGTACTTCGTACGGCTTTTCGGGTGCTTTACAGCTGGAACGGGGAAAACCCCTTTCAAAGTAGTGTCCCTGATCAAAAAATGTGCCCGAGCGCTAGAATGCATGTAGGGGGTTCAAAAAATGGCCCCATGCTAGACTTATGTTAGGGCACAAAAATTTGGCCCCAAATTTCAAAATGTATCGTATGTCTAGCACGTCATGGTTGTTTGTAGGGTGACACCATAATGGTGGGCAATGTATGACTTTGTCACTGTAGAGTTGTATGTGTTATTTTAAGTAACTTAAAATAGCTCCTCAAGCAAGTAGTAATCCAACAGTAAAATTGTTTTTGTTATGTCTAGTACATGACCTTCAGTTTTACCTAGATTTCTTCTGTAAGGCTATACCCACATGACGAGTATATAAAGGAGCTGTCTCACTACATTGATTCATCTTCCCTCAGTCCTGTTTTCTTGGTTCTTTTTAAATTCGGGGGTGTTTATGGCTTCTATATGGCAGTAAAAAGCAAGTTGTAGCTTTGCAACCAGTGCTGGCAGCCTATCATGAGAGACTGAACAGGTCTGTAGCTATAGCGACCAGAGGAGGGTGCAGCCAACAAGAGGGGTATTGTGAGAAACCCTTTTTTAAAGTCAGAATCCACACAAATTCCGACTTGAAATACTCATCTAAAACCGCAAGTAAATCTTCCCCATTGATCTCTATATTTTGTGGTTTGGGGTTTTTTAAGGAAAAAAAATTAAAACATATTATTTTTCCCGTCATTTTCCCGGTGGAAAAATTTACTATTGGGTTAATGGGGATGGTTAAAAACCTTGTGTAAAACTTGTGAAAAAACTTTTTGTAGTCTTCGGGATGTGGATCCCGCCCAAACCCATAGAAGTGTTTGGATTGTCCCCGCTATCATTGCTTCTTGTCAGAAAAAAAGCCCTAAAAAGTGCTGCGTTTTTTAAAACTTTGATACGGCATTAAATGTTACCCCAAAAAATTCATTTTCTCTGTTGCTGACCCTGAAAAATGACGGTGGGGGCATAGTTGTGTCCCTTCCCCATTATGCCCATTACGTACATGGCACAGGCAGTAAAGTAGCATTTCATGTAGGCAAAACAAACAAAGGGGCAGTTTCCCCCATGATTAAGGGCCCTGCAGGTACCCCGGTGAAGTACCCCGTATAAAGTAAAAAGGATTGAAGAAGTAATCCCGGGTTCCAAAGAGATTAAAAAACGTAATCCTTTATTGGGAAAAATAGGTAAAAACCCAAATAGCCCAAGGATAACAAAACCCAAATGGGAACGCCGAGCATTTAGGTTAAAGTACACCTTGTCATGCAGTTTTTCCCTACTTACGTATTGCGATAATAATGATTTGTGGCTGCAGAATCCCGGGATGCTGGGGGCCCCCTTTTGGGTTTGGAATTGGTGGTTATATTTGGTGTCAATGAACGTTCCCCGAAGCAGGTAGGCCGGTAAGTTTAACCTCTGTTGTAGGTAAAATGTTTGAAGGTTTTCTAGAGATGCTATTGGAGTATCTCATGAAAAAAAATGTATAACCCGTTCCGCATGGGTTTTGAAGGACGGTCCTGTCAGATATCTTCAGCTTTATGAGGAAGTCAGTTCTGTGGATCAGGATGAGCATTGGTTTTTCGATTCTAGATTTTTCTAAAGCTTTGTAGGTGCCCCAAAAAAAAGGGTTGGGAAGTAAAATGGAATGTTGGACTGGGGGGGAAAATGTGCAAGGGGTAAGCAATGGGTCAATGATAGAAAAAAGGTAGTATTAAATGAATATAGTGGTCCCTTTACTAGTGGGGTACCCGAGGGGGGTCAGTATTGGGCAATATCCTCTTTTAAAATTTTATAAATGATTTACACAGGAATTTCACAGTAGAAAATTTAATTTTTGCAGTTTTATACTAAAGCTCTGAAAGGAATTACACAATAGAGGAAAATGTTTTATTTCAAAGGATTGGATAGGTTGGAGGCCTTGGAGGAGAATGGCCCGAGAGGTTTAATACAGATAAATGCAAAGTTATGCCCCGGGGAGGAAAAATCCCCTTTAAAGTTATATTTTAAATGGAAAAACGCTTGAAAAAATGAAGGGAAGGATTGGGATCCTGGTGGACAGTAAAATTACGTAGCGCCAGTGTCAGGCGCAGTGCCAAAGGGAAAATAGGTTTGGGGGGTATTAAAAGGGGCTGATGCAAGTGGGAACATTATTCTCCCCTTTTAAAAAATCATGGCAGACAAAAATGGTTTTTGTGTCGTTTTGGGCCCGTGCAAGGAAAGACATGTAGAGCTTGACAGGTAAAAAGGCGGGCAACAAAAATAATAAAAGGGGTAGGTGGATACAGTACCCCGAAAAAAGAAGATTGGGGTTATTTGTTTGAGAAAGACGGCTTTGGGGGGACATAATAAAAATGTTTAAATACACAAAGGTCAATATGGTCTCTTTTAGATTTATTTTACCCGGGCTGTATCAAGAAAAGGGAGCTCCTTACGCCAGAGGGAAGAATTTTCTAATGGCATAGAAAAAAGGATTTTTACTGTAAGAGCAGTGACACTGTGGAAAAATCTCTGCCAGGGGGATTGTCTGGTGAATTCATAAAGAGTTAAAAAAGGGTTGGATGCATTTTTAATGAAATAATATAAAAAGGTATGTGCCCGGATTTTTGGGGAAGGGCCCGGATACATTTTGGTTTAATTAACAAGTTCTAGGGACCGGGATTTTTGAAAAAGGGTTGGTACATTTCTAGATGTAAGAATATAAAAGTTTAGGACCGGATTCTGGAGAAGGGTCGGTACATTTATAGATGTAATATAAAGTTTAGTGACCCGGGTTCTGGGGAAAGGGTCTGGATTTTTCTAGATGTAATTTAACAAGTTAAGAGACCAGGGTTCTGGAGAAGGGTTGGTACATTTTTGATGTAAAGATATAACAAGTTAATACAGGTTTGGGGGAAGGGTCTGGATCATTTATAGATGAAATAACGTTTAGTGGGCTGGGTTTTGGAGAGGGGGCGTTTTACCCGTATTTTTTCGATTGTTGGGGTCGGGAAGGAATTTTTTTCCCCAAAATGAGGCAATTGGCTTTCCTAGGGGGTTTTTTCCTTTTTTTGGTCAAACCCTTTTGCACAATAGGTGAGCGGATGGACTTGTTTTTTTTTTGGCCCCTTCAAAAAATTTTTAACTAAAAATGGCTATAAAGAAATTTTCAGTTTTATAGATGAGGTGATGAGGCTTCAAATTAAAAGTGTTTTGTATTATTCAGTGGGTTGCACTCTTGTTTTCAGCAGGATGTGTTTTGTTGAGTTATTTCAAGAACTTTCAGATACTTTACTGAGATAATAATACAGTGTAGGTGCTTGTCTGTCATTCATGTAATGTTCGGACGGCCCGTTTCCTTGGTAAAAATGTTGACAATAAAATTATGTGCAAGGCTTGTTCTAAACTGCAGAAAAGAATAGTGACTTGAGTTATGCTTCGAATTCAGATCAAAGTCAAACTGAACCTGCATCCAAGCACAAGTCAAACTAGGTCGGACTGAATCAAAAATCAACGTTAACCAGACCCCAAGATTGGGTTATGGTTAAGCATTTTAAAATGGTCTGTAGGATCTTTTGTCACCTACAGTCCCGTGTCACTTGCCCTCTAACATTACTTCCTGTCCAACGCCTCATCCGTTGTAACTTGTGGTGGGTACCCTAAGTCGATGTGGGACCAGAAGTAATGTCAGACATGATCCCATAAGACTGTTGGCAATGGGGACCATTACATTAATTCCTGAAGATCAGTTAAACTATCCCTAACCCTAGCCCTAATTTATAGTCCTGGTCAGGATTAGGGCTAGGCTTAGAGTTAGGGACATAGGGAAAAAATTTAAATTTTTTACAATTTTGGTTGATCTAGTGTTGAACCAAATGGGAACATAATTGAGCAACACTAATTGTGACATAAACATGCATGTAAGATACAGGGTACATTAAAGGGGTGGTCTCACTACATTGATTCATCTTACCTCAGTCCTGTTTTCTTGGTTTCACTTTGAATTCATGGGCGTGTTTACTGGCTTCCACTAGGCCGCAGTGAGGAGCTGCTGAGGACACCAGGTCTGTTGCTATAGCAACCAGTGCTGGCAGCCTATCAGGATTGATCAAACAGGTCTGTAGCTATAGTGACCTGAAGAGCTGATGCAGCCCATACAAGAGGGGATATCTAGGAATAGGTAGGACACTGTTAATGGACACATATTGCAAAGTGACTTGTTTTTGCAAGATCTTTAACATAAAAAGCAAACCTTGTAGTGAGACAAGCCCTTTAATGAGCATTTCTGCCTAAAATATGTGTAGAACAAGATTGTATTGTCCCTTCATAGCAGATCAAAGCCAAGATGGATCTTAAGCCAAGCACAATTTGGATTGCCTCCGCCCAAATCAATTTTTTTGAAAGTCGGCAAAAAAATCAACCATAATCTTAACCCTAATTTGGGTTTATGGATTTTTAACTGGTCTGCAGGGCCCCTGTTGCCAGCAGTCCCACGGCGCTTGCACTATGGCACTATTTCCTGTCCAACGTAAAATCCGCTGTCACTACTGGTAGGCACTCTATGGTGACACTGGACAGGAAGTGACATAGGTTGTGACATCATGACACTGTTAAATTGATCCTTGCAGATGAGTTGTCCTGAATCCCAACCCCAATTTATGATGACAGTCAAGATTAGGACTACGTTTAGGGACAGAGTGGAAAATTCAGGTTCAGGACGTTCCAAACCTGACATTTTTCACAGGTTCGGTTGAACTGGTATCGAACCAAACAGGAAAGAATTTGAGCAACACTAATTGTGACATATACATGTGAAATACAGAATATATTAACGATCATTTCTCCCTAAAATATGTAATATTGTTTAACAATATTGTATTGTCCTCTTCTGGAGTAATATACTTGTTTTTTCATTGTGCTTTGTGGGCAAAGTATGCCATAGTATGACCTTCAGTGGCACATGTAGGGCCCTTCTGTATGGTCATACTTGCTAACTTTTGACAATAGTGATCAGGGAGATTTAACCGGTGCAGAATCTATTTTTAAAGCCATGCCCTATTTTACAGCCCACACCCCACTTTTAGTAGGTCATGCTTCTTTTGTAGGCCTAACCTCCTACCCATGAATCATAATTGCCACTTTAAAACACTTTTAAAAAAAAAAATAACGAATTAGCAAAAGCTTTATTTATATTTTATATGGTAATTATTACATCTCCTAAACTGGGTTATCAGCCGTCTTTCCCAATATCCTGAGGGGCAACTTGGTGAGTTGGTTGGGTTTAATCTAAAGTACAGAGAATTGAAAGGTATCTGTGACGAGGTGATGAAACTAGACTCTTGTAATAGATATGGCTAATCAAGCCTTGCATATAACGTGCTCACATTTTAATTCAATTCCATGCACATTATCACTGCTTCCATACAGATCCAATAAAGTGGTGGAGGAGGTGCAGGTGATAACTGGTTACATACAATCACCTGGGTGTAGGGATAGATGACTATGAGCCTATTGTATCGGGATGGATGAGCAAATGGACCAATTGTCTCCAGCCGCTTCCAAAAAATGTGAACACTGTATTATCTCTAATGGCTTACACAGAATTAAAGTAGACAAGTCACAAATCATAAAAATTAAATAGGAAACAAATTTTTGATTTGGGAAAAGAAAGTTATAAGAACAAGATGTGTATTGTTGCTGCAGCTGGGAAGAGATAGATGACCAAGCTCCTGTGCCACCCAGAGCCGGGGAACAAATGAAGCCTTGTGCCACTGTCATTGGACTTTCTTGAATCTCTGAAGAAGGAGGAAGAGCAAATGACCAAAAGTGCCCTCTGCTAACCATCTATCTATCTATCTATCTATCTATCTATCACATATCTATCTATCTATCTATCTATCTATCTATCTATCTATCCATCCATCCATCCATCCATCCATCCATCCATCCATCCATCCATCCATCCATCCATCCATCCATCCATCCATCCATCCATCCATCTCTCTATCCATCCATCCATCAATCCATCCATCTATCTATCTATCCACCTATCAATTTATCTATCTATCTATCTATCTATCTATCTATCTATCTATCTATCTATCTATCTATCTATCCATCCATCCATCCATCCATCCATCCATCTATCCATCTATCCATCTATCCATCTATCCATCTATCTATCTATCTATCTATCTATCTATCTATCTATTCTATCGTTCTCCTATCTTACTCCTTTCGTTTTCTACCCCTCTCCACAATTCCATTACCGTATTTTTCTGAATATAAAGCGCACCGGATTATAAGGCGCATTATCATTGTGCGCCTGTGTTAAGTCTTATTGGTTCATATATAAGGCGCACTGGATTATAAGGCGCGGCACATTAAATGAAACAAAGCTCAGACCGCAAGCCAAGCTTCATTCAACACTTTCACAATAACTCTCAACTTGTAAAGTTGTAACAAAAGTCAATACATGTACATATTTCCGTGCCGTATCGTGAAATACGTGCCACACTTAGTGAAGCTTATTTGCAACCGATTTGCAACTGATTTCGGAACGTATTTATGATCGAAAATCAGTTACAAATAAGTGTCACTAAATTAGATGTAAATACGTTCTGAACAAAACCCAAGTGAAGAATTGATTCATATATAAGGCGCATCGGGCTATAAGGCCGTGTTAACACGGCTTATTTGGGCGCGGATTGGAGCCGTGCTGCGCCGGATTTGTGCTGCAATACGGCGCCAATCCGTCACAGTCATTACGGTAATCCACAGTTCTCATAGAGAACAGTGGATTCCGTCGCTCCTCCCCGCTCGGCGAATGCGCCGGGCGGGGAGAAAGTGACATGCACATTATTTACGGCGCGGACGCGCCGTAGATAATGCATTGTCTATGGGACCGGCGGGCCGTGCCCCCGCACCCGCCCCTTATTCACGCCGGAATTGCGAGCGCAATCCGCTCGCAAATCCGGCGTGAATAAGCTGTGTGAACGGGGCCTAAGGCGCACTTTCGATTTCTGAGAAAATCATAGGCTTTTAGGTGCGCCTTATAGTCCGAAAAATACGGTAATTACAACCGTACTTTTTGTGAAAGGTATCTACATCATTGTTTGGCCGTGTTCACACGGCTTATTCCCGACGGATTTGTGCGCCGTATTGAGCGCACAAATCCGCCGTGAATACGGGGCGGGACGGGGGCGGGGCCGGAGCGCGGCGGGGGCACGGCTCCCGACCCCATAGACAATGCATTGTTTACGGCACGTCCGCGCCGTACATAAATAATGTGCATGTCACTTTCTCCCCCTGCGGCGGATTCGCCGAGCGGGGAGGAGCGACGGAATCCACTGTTCTCTATGAGAGCAGTGGATTACCGTAATTGCTGCCGCGGATTGGCGCCGTACTGAAGCGCAAATCCGGCGCGCAGTACGGCGGCAATACGCGGCAGAATAAGCCGTGTGAACGAGGCCTAAATCTAAAGCCTTCTGCTTCTTGGATAAAATGCATGAATTATAGAATTACTGTTCTACATACACAAACATAAAGCTGAAGAATAATACTTAATAGCAAAGTAGCTTTTTATACCATTCAGAGCCTTTAGAGAATACCTGTGACCTCTCCTGACAGATCTGTTTTAGTAACTCTTTGCGTTCCCTGTGAAATAACAATTCCGGAGCATCTTCTCTTATATCTTTGTGTTCCTCTGTTATTACTCCTTAAAATGTATTATTAAATCGGTCAACTGGGTGTTACTATTCAAGTTCCAGTGTAGGAGTCTCTGGAAAGCTCCCAAAGAGTTGACAAGCATAAGTATGGTGCAAATGTCTCCTAGTGTATATGATGGACGTCGAGGGACAGCTAGCAGTCATGTACAGTGGATGTCAGGTGGGCCCAAGAATAAACTCCACTTATGGGCCCCAAGAATCAACTCCGCTGGTGACCCTAAGGCCGTGTTCACACGGCTTATTCCCGATGGATTTGTGAGTGCAATCCGGCTCACAAATCCGCCGTGAATAAGGGGCGGGGCGGGGGCGGGGCCAGAGCGCGGCGGGGGCGCCGCTCGCCGGCCCCATAGACTTGCATTATCTACGGCGCGTATTGCGCCTGGATAATGTGCATGTCACTTTCTCCCCGCCCGGCGGATTCGCCGAGCGGGAAGGAGCGACGGAATCCACTGTTCTCTATGAGAGCAGTGGATTACCGTAATGACTCCGACGGATTGGCGCCGTACTGCAGCACAAATCCGGCGCGCAGTACGGCGCCAATCTGTGGCAAAATAAGCCGTGTGAACACGGCCTAAGAGTCAACTCCACTGGTGGGCCCTAAGAATCATCTCCACTGGTGGGCCTCAAAAATCAACTCTGCTGGTGGGCCCCAAGAATCCGCTTGGTGGACCCCAAGAATCGACTCCACTGATGGGCTCCAAGAATCGACTCCGTTGGTGGGCCCCAGGAATCATCTCCACTGGTGGGCCCCAAGAATCAACTCCGCTGGTGGCCCAAGAATCAACTCTGCTGGTGGACCCCAAGAATGAACTCCACTGATGGCCCCAAGAATCATCTCCACTGGGGCTTCAAGAATCAGCTCCACTGTTGGGCCCCAAGAATCGGCTCCACTGTTGGGCCCCAAGAATCAGCTCCATTGGTGGGCCCCAAGAATCGGCTCCACTGGTGGCCCCAAGAATCGGCTCCACTGGTGGGCCTCAAGAATCAGCTCCACTGGTGGGCTCCAAGAATCAGCTCCTCTGGTGGTCCCAAGAATCATCTCCACTGGTGGGCCTCAAGAATCAGCTCCACTGGTGGGCCCCAAGAATCATCTCCACTGGTGGGCCTCAAGAATCAGCTCCACTGGTGGGCCCCAAGAATCAGCTCCACTGGTGGGCCCCAAGAATCAACTCCACTGGTGGGTCCCAGGAATCATCTCCACTGGTGGGCCCCAAGAATGAGCTCCTCTGGTGGTCCCCAAGAATCATCTCCACTGGTGGGCCTCAAGAATGAGCTCCACTGGTGGGCCCCAAGAATCAACTCCACTGGTGGGCCCCAAGAATCAGCTCTACTGGTGGCCCCAAGAATCAGCTCTACTGGTGGACCCCAAGAATCAGCTCCACTGGTGGGCCCCAAGAATCATCTCCACTGGTGGGTCCAAGAATCATCTCCACTGGTTGGGCTCCAAGAATCAACTCCGCTGGTGGGCCCCACGAATCAGCTCCACGGGGGGGCCCCAAGAATCAACTCTACTGGTGAGCATCTCGAATCACCTTCGCTGGTGGCCCCACGAATGAACTCCTCGGGTGTGTCACACAAAGCAACTCCACTGGGGGGCACAGGCTACCTAGTCCATCACTGGTTCTTCCCCTACAATATATTGATAAATCTGTCCCAGTTTCTCTCCTGACAGTTTTTTTTCCCTTTTCCTTGTACCCATTAGTTATGAAAAAATGTTGAAACTCCATTGCAAAAGGAAAGTGTAACAGAAGTCATTTTTTTGAAGAGAGCATCACCACAGGGAGCGAGACATCAGTTGCTATAGTCACCTGCCTACAGGATATGGAAGTTGTCAGACATAAGTAAGTCATATCACCGGTATGATGGATCACAAGCTTTGAAGCCTTAATTTCTCAGTTCCTCTGATATATGTTGGGATGTAAGGACTTGGAGAAAGGATTTGTCCTCTAGAGTTGATACACTTAATCTCTTCTGTGCTGGATGGGATTGCAGAGAATCACTGTGTTGTATGTTATACTAGGTAGCTTATGATGAGCTGTTTTAGTCAAGGGGCAAACATCTTAGGAATCATCAAAGCTAACCCAAAAGGAGGAAGCATCTCATG
Organism: Phyllomedusa bahiana; assembly: GCA_025379985.1. Classification (NCBI taxonomy): domain Eukaryota; kingdom Metazoa; phylum Chordata; class Amphibia; order Anura; family Hylidae; genus Phyllomedusa; species Phyllomedusa bahiana. Next base: position 109,596 of record JAODAL010007706.1, on the reverse strand, counting down.
ACTAGGTATCTTGGTAAGTGATTGGCATATAGGAAAGTAGAAGAGACATGTTATAAATGGATATTTCATGTAAGAGCACACAAGATATCCACTAACTGGATCCAAAATTAGTTTATGGGTGATGGACGCTGCTCTTAGACATTTGTCACAGCCTCCGCTAAAAGTATATGTCGAATGGTTTTCCTAGTATATGCACTAAAAGGAGGCAAAAAGCAAGATGTGAGCATCCTCTAAAACTTGCCTAAGTTACTTGACTGGCAAATTCTTAAAGGGGTTTTGCCACAAAGTGAGTTCCTTACCTCTTATCTGCTCAGGAGAGAAGATAAACAAAGTATGCTGAGTCACAGGGTAGAGGGATGGGGGGGTGAGCAGAGAGCGAGGAAGCAGGGAGCGTCTGCAAAGTTTACTCAAATAATTACATTACACCCAGTGGATTCTCTCTACAGCAGACAGCCTCATACACTGCACTTTTTTCCCCAGCCCCTTGCAAACTCCTTCATGTTCCCTGTCATCAGATAAGAAGTGTAAACACGCAAGTGCGGCCTGATCAGCTCCTGTCAATGTCCTGGTCGTGTCTACTGTAAACTGTCAGGAAACTAAGGGGGACTGAGCAATGCTGTAGCTCTCAGTGGCTTCACTTTTTGTAATCACATATATTTAGAAAAGTGATTAAATACCCATTTTGGAGGATCCCACGTCAACATTACATTGTGGCAAACCCTCTTTAAGTCCAGCAATATACATATATCACTGACTTCTTAGATGCTAAAAAATTGAAGAAAGACAATATCACAGAAAGAAAAAACCTCAACAAAAACAATACATTTTATTCTAACTGTTTAAAATTACACAAGACTAATACCCCTAATCAGTAATCACCCACATCAAAAACACAAAATGGATAAATCACATCTATTGGACTGAATAGATTATTCAGCAAGGTGGTAATATAAATCAGAATGAGTTCAGCAGGAAAAATGTAATTGAACAAATACGTATATATAATCATATTGCATTACTCACAGTACAGCTGTCCCCACACAGAAGGCAAGAATATTAATAGGCAAAAAGACATTCAAAATCCAAGATAGATGAATATAAACTGCCCCTAACAATACCATACTGAAAATACCCTTTACAAAAGAATGCGGGTCACCGTCTAGATAAGGGCGGCCACACTCCGATGACTATCCCTTACATTACCCTGGTGTCACCCTAATAGAGATGTGTTTTGATACCTAGGTAAAGCTAACTCCAGACATAAAAAAATTCCCAATGCGTTATCCTTATTTATTTAGGGGAAAATTCCCAATGTGTTTCACCCATTTTTATTTCACTTCATCAGGGGAATGTCAGTTAAGATGCTATCACAGACGATGCGTGCCTTAGATGTCCAGACCTGGTCTCCAACCCATGGAGATCTTGCTTATATGGCCCCAACAAAATGCTGATACCATTGTCTCTAGAGACACCGGTATTTTCAAAAGGCACAGGTGTGACTGCCAATCAGCATTTTGTGTGTGGCCATATAAGGAAGGTCTCCATGGGTTAGAGACCAGGCCTGTACATCTTGGGCACGCATCATCTGTGATTATCTTCATTTATTGATAGCATCTTAACTGACATATTCCCATGATAAACCCAAATAAATAGGGGACATGCATTGGGATTTTTTTTATGTCTGGAGATAGCTTCACCAGGGTATTGAGGCATACCTCTATTAGGGTGACACCAGGGGGATTTAAAGGAGAGTCATCAGAGAGGGGCTGCCCTTATCGGGGCAATGAACCTGCATTCATTTCTATTGGGTGTTGTTAGGGGCAGTTTATTATCTATCTTGGATTTTGGATGCTTTCTTGTGAGAAGACAGGGGTACTGTGAGTAATGCAATGTGGTTCTATGCGTATTTATTCAATGACATTTTTTCCTACTTAACTCATTCTGATTTATATTACATTGCTGAATTCACTCCCAATGTATGTGATGTATCCATTTGTGTGTTTGCTTTGGGTGACTATCGATTAAGAGTATTAGTTTTGTGTATTTTTAACTTAGAATAAAATGTATTGTTTGTATTAAGGTTTTTTCTTTCTGTGATATAATGGCAATACACATAGTCTATCACCCTGGTGGTCCCATCATTATTAGATTATTTGTATTCTACATTAGCTTTAGCTCAACCCTATTTACCATAAAACCAGATTTAGTTTCATATAATGGATTGCGTAGGGGACTCACCAGCATATGATGACAGCTGCGACGCAGCTCCAAGTGATGCAGCAGACGCGATTGCTCTTAGAGTCGTCTTCTTCTTGAGGACTGCAGCAGCAGAATCTGATTAAATACACACAGATTAAGACAAGGCTGATGGCCAGGCATAGTCCTGCAATGCCAGCTAAGAAAAGAAGAGCCTAGAAGAAAGAAGAGAAAACAGAATTTAGGATCCGGAACCACTGAGCTAGGAAACTTGATGCTACTGTATGTTCCAGAGTGCGTTGCTACCATTTGCCTTGAATAAGTGAACAGACTGGATACCTTTGGTGGACATTGGTCTTTTATACTTTGCTAGCTGGGGTAGGTGGGAATTTCCTTTTGTGGCCCAAGGAAATGTGATGAGCAAGTAGGTCCAACAGAACAGGTTTTCATGATAAATGATTGAGTAAGGGTATGTCCACACGGCTGATTTGGACGTGGTTTTTAACACTGTTTTGGTGCATTTTCCATGCACTCAAAACAGCATCCAAAAAGCCTCCAAAACTCCCCAGTTCATGTTCATTGTTTCCAGCATCATAGTTCACACTATACTGTATGGTCTTGACAGGGTTTTCCTGTCCATTTTCCGCAATTCTTTGGAAGCTGTTTTGGGTGCTGAAAAAGAGGCGTCATGTCAATTCTTGAATTGTTTTCAGTGCTGAAAATCTCCATAGGAATCAATGGAGAACTTCAAAACCTCATCCACAACCTGGTCCACAAATGTGGCATGTTTTTGAGCACAGTTTTTGGCACAGTTTTATTTAATATATACTTTGATCATTTAAAAAAATCTTATTAAATACATTTTATATATTATTTAATATAATCTACATATATACATTCATTATATACTAGTATATATAGTATTTTATATATATATAAAATAATATATAAAAAATATTTAATATGATTTTTAATAGGATCAGAGTATATTAAATAAAACTATGGTGCATCTCAAAAACCTTGTCAAAACCACACCAAATGCTCGTCTGAAAACTGCTGCTGCAAGGCACTTTTCAGATGAGGTTTTGCTGATGATTTGGACATAAATCATCCCCATAGACCTTAATAGAAAATCTACTAGCTGGAATCTAAACCGCTCGGATTTTCTGAGGTCGAATTTCAAATCTGAAAACCGGGTCAAAAAACTTAGAACATGTTCTATAATCCATCGTATTTCACTTAAAAATGGCGGAGTATAGTGCTGTTCAATCGAATGAGATGGGCAAAATCTGAAAACAAAAATTGAAACAAAAAAGTAAAAACCGAGTGCAAAATACTGGTCTGATTCTGATTAGAATCTGACGAGCATTTTGTTCTCTGCCGTGTGGATGTAGCCTAACAGTGACAGAGTGTGATGTGGTCTGCAAATGGTAAGTAGTGGGAAGGCCTCAATCCAGCCATCAAGGATAAGTCAGTTAACAGCAAAACAATTTTGAGTCTAATAGAGAGACTGTTGGGTGAGGTCGCCGAAGTGGAGTACCTGTGGGCCAAGAGACATCCATCAATGACAGGACTAACATGTAGCATAGGGACTGCCTGACCAGTGACCCAAAAGAAGGCCTGGAGAGAACCACCGAGACAGTGTGGGTGAGGAACATAAAGTTAAAGGAGGTCAGGAGGCGTATCTGCTATTGCCTCAAACTATGTGGGAGCTTATTAGATAATTCCATGAAGAGTAAGTGCCAAGCAGTTCCAAGTACCTACAGAGGTACCAGACAAATTGCAGGTACATAACTGGTGCAACCTTATGAAAAATACCTACAGTCTATCTTATATACCTACAGTATATAAGATAGACTGTGGCACGGAGAATGGCTTTTGGAGAGTATTGACAATGGGCTACGTCCTAATGAGCATTCCATAGTATGACATTGTGATGGAAAAAGTATGAACTAGGACTTTCAATAGAAATCTGGTAAATCAAAAAAATCTGGTGATTTCTAAGCGGGTTGAACTGCTTTGCAAGACACCACTGAAGTAACTCTTCTAATCAGGAGCAGTTGGAGGTACCAATCAACAGAAAGCTACAAAAGTTATCTTCTAGGTTTGTACACTTAATAAAGAGTGAAATTTCATTGTAAGGACAATGTCAGCCAAGCTCGGACTGGCCCACAGGGGAATAGGGGAAACCCACGGTGGGCCCCTGAGTATGGCTGACCTGGAGTTGTTTTTAAACTGCATATACATCCTCAGAAGAGGCAAAAAAGCAGAGAAAGAAAGACAAAAAGCAAGAGGCAGAGTATAGGAGGCATGTACAGTCATTTACAATAGCTGTAGGGTGGGCCCCTAAAATAAACTCCACCGGTGGGCCCTGAAACAGCTCAACTGGTGGGCCCCTAGAATCAGCTCCACCTGTGTGCCCTAGGCACCCCAGTCCGACACTGACGTCAGCAATCCAAATTTGTTTTATACTTAAAATTCTGATATATTTTTTAATAATATACAATTCACCTTTACATTTTTGACCACCAGAGATGTTGAGGTTGCAGAGAACTGAGATGAATGCTGCTAGTGTTAATGTCAATTAGAAGATTATTCAGGAACATGGTGGATACGTAGGCTTAATTGAAACATCTGTACTGCCAGGAGTTCTAAGTTATGGACACCAATTAGATGAATAAGTTGTCAGCTGCTAGTTCATACCGCCTGTCGTCTCACATATTTCAGATCTCATGTAGTTAGAAAGCTGGATCTTCTACTTTATATAGAAATCACATAAGCGTTGGACTACGAGCATATTTATTAGCGGCCGACTATACTGTACAAGACAATGCCGATTACACTAGCCATAGATTCATAGTACGGGGTTACTAACAGCGGGGAGTCCTCGGGTCCAGGACCTTTTTCCAATAGTCAGACAAGAGAAAACTCATAAAGAGTATTTCATGCTTTGGAGGACTGAATTACATAGTTAGCCTTTCCATTTCAATGAACGATGTGTAATATACTATTTTTCCTGGGGTGGAGCTGCAGAAGAAATATACACTGATCACTGGGTATCCCAGATTATTGATTACTAGGGGCGACTAGTATGAACAGGGCTGTGCCAGTTTTCTGGTGTACTTTGAGTCAAAAAACTGTTGTAGCTCTGTCTGACAGATATATAAATTGTCGTATGCCAAAACTTGTTGCAGTCTGCACTAGACATAATACTTTTCAATGCGCCAAAAATGCGCCAAAGTGGTGCATAATATTCTTTCATACACACGGTCATATTCTATACTCCTCTATTTATCGATTGTGAATTGGTGTGCCGGCTCCAAGTTTTACACATGTCACCCTAGGTGTCTCAGATTACTGATAACTGGGTGTTCTAGTTTACTGATCACAAGAGGCCAAATGTATGAAAAAAGTGTCTTGGTCTAACACTTTTTTTGATGCCCATATCAACCAATCAGAGCCAATAGCAACCAATCAGAGCTCATAGCAACCAATCAGAGCTCAGCTTTAATTTTTTAGAGCATTATTTTAAATTAAAGAGGAGCTCTGATTGGTTACTATAGGCAACAAAGAAAGTCTGAGATAGACAGTCTTCATGGGGAGATATGTATGAACGGGGCTGCGCCAGTTTCCTGCTATACTTTGAGCCAAAAAGAATGTATGAACAGGCGTACTCCAAACTTTGGCGCTATAAGTGCCTTTGTAATGAGCCAAGGATTAGGGGTGTTCTGGGGGAGTGTTGCACCACATTCGTAGAATTAGACATGTTTATGAATGTTTGACCCCAAACCTAGGCGCAGAACAGTTAGACCAGCCAAACCAGGGTAAAGGTGGTGCCTGAGCCAGACTTGTGGTATTGGGTCTTAAAACTTGGCCTGAAAGTATGACCTGCAGAAGACAGCCAGACCAGGGTAAAGGTGGTGCCTTGAGCCAGACTTGTCGTATTGGCTCTACACTGCCCGTATGTATGACCTGCAAAGAACACCAGATCAGGTAAAGGTGTTGGGCCTGAGCCAGACTTGTGGTATTGGCCCCTACACTGCCCTGTAGTAAAGACCTGCAGAAGAACAGCCAACCAGGGTAAAAGGTATGCCTGAGCCAGACTTGTGTATTGGCTCTACACTGCCCTGTATGTATGGGCCTGCAGAAGAAGAGACCAGGGTAAAAGGTGGTGCCTGAGCCAGACTGTGTATTGGCCCTACACTCCCTGTTTTGTATGACCTGCAGAAGAACAGCCAAACCAGGGTAAAGGTGGTGCCTGAGCCAGACTTGTCGTATTGGCTCTACACTGCCCTGTAAAGTATGACCTGCAGAAGACAGCCAGACCAGGGTAAAGGTAGGCCTGAGCCAGACTTGTCGTATGGCTCTACACTGCCCTGTATGTATGACCTGCAAAGAACAGCCAGACCAGGGTAAAAAGGGGGTGCCTGAGCCAGACTTGTGGTATTGGCTCTACACTGCCCTGTATGTATACCTGCAGAAGAACCAGCCAGACCAGCGAAAGGGGGGGTGCCTGAGCCATTCTTGTGTATTGCCCCTACACTGCGCCTGTATGTATGACCTCAGAAGAACCAGCCAGACCAGGGTAAAGGTGGTGCCTGAGCCAGACTTGTCCGTATTGGCTCTACGCTGCCCTATATGTATGACCTGCAGAAAAACAGCCAGACCAGGGTAGAGGTGGTGCCTGAGCCAGACTTGTGGTATTGTCCCTACAACTGCCCTGTATGTATGACCTGCAGAAGAACAGCCAGACCAGGTAAAGGTGGTGCCTGAGCCAACTTATGGTATTGGCACTACACTGCCCTGTATGTGTATGACCTGCAGAAGAACAGCCAGAACAGGATAAAGGTGGTGCCTGAGCCAGACTTGTGGTATTGGCTCTACACTGCCCTGTATGTATGACCTGCAGAAGAACAGACCAGGTAAAGTGGTGCCTGAGCCAGACTTGTAGTATTGGCTCTACACTGTCCAGTATGTATGACCTGCAGAAGAACAGCCAGACCAGGGTAAAGGGTGGTGCCTGATGCCAGACTTATGGTATTGGTCTACACTACCCTGTATGATGACCTGAGGAAGAACAGCCAGACCAGGGTAAAGGTGGTACCTGAGCCAGACTTGTGGTATGGCTCTACACTCCCCTGTATGTATGACCTGCAGAAGAACAGCCAGACCAGGGTAAAGGTGGTGCCTGAGCCAGACTTGTGGTATTGGCTGCTCTACACTGCCCTGTATGTATGACCTGCAGAAGAACAGACCAGGGTAAAGGTGGTGCCTGTGCCAGACTTGTGGTATTGGCACTACACTGTCCTGTATGTATGACCTGCAGAAGAACAGACCAGGGTTAAGGTGGTGCCTGAGCCAGACTTGTGGTATTGGCTTTACACTGCGCTGTATGACCTGCAGAAGAACAGGTTTATACATTCTAGTGCATTCTACACTACCTTAAAGTGATTTAGTATTGGCCTATCAGTAGCAATGTTCATACATGTCACCTTTAGATATCTCAGATTATTGCTCACTTGGGAGACATGTATGAAAACTGTCTAGGTCTAAGACTTTCTTTGTTGCCCAGAGCAACCAATCAAAGCTAAAAGCAACCAATCAGAGCTCCCCTTTCATGTTTTCAGAGCACTATATGAAATAAAAGGGGCACTCTGATTGGTTGCTCTGAGCTCTGATTGGTTGCTATGGGCTCTAATTGGTTGCAATGAGCTCTGATTGGTTGCTATGGGCAACAAAGAAAGTCTTAGACCTAGACAGGTTTCATACATGTCCCCCTTAGGTGCCTTAGATTATCTATCACTCGTGGCGACATGTATGAATGGGCCGTTTCTCTATTTCTGGTGTTTAATACACCAAAAGAGAGTGGTCCACCTTTTTCCCCAATGTAGGAACAGTCCTTCGGGCAAGTTTGTTGAACTGTGCACCTGCCCGACACTTTTTAAGGCGCCAAAGATGTGGGGACGTTCTGGGGGCGTCGTGCCACATTCGTCCTATTAGACACATTTATGAATGTGGTTCGGCAAAACTAGGTGCATTACTGCTGGAAAAGGCAGACTTATTTCAATGTGCCTGAACCCAAAATGGTGGAGAATGGGGCACTGGAATCCAGTGCACTTGGCTCCATAGGCTGAAAGCTGAGATCCTCCTCAAAAAACATCTATGTCGCTTTTTGGATCGGACTTTTGACCCCGGAGCAATCGTTACCGGACTTTGGCTTAACTGTGCACCCGAACCTTTCGAGCTACAAGGTTATGCTGCGCTTCGTTGGAAAGGCCTTGATCTCCCCTTTTCGATGTCATCTCAAGCGTTATATCTCTAAAATACTAAAAATGATTTAGGATAATTATCAAACTATATAAGATAAATATTAAATTATGTAAAATAAAATTAATGTAAATGTAATGTAGTGTAAATATATAATATCAAAAATATAAAATTATCTCCTAGAAAATTTAGACAACATTATATCATCTAAAATGAATCATAAATTAAATAATATAAATGAAATGAAACAATACAGCATCTACCATAAATCCCGTTCTCAATCGGGAATTTGCAGAGTTAGCGCAGTTTTATCAGTGATTACAAATACATCACAGCAGGCTAGAAATAAAGAAAAGGTGTTAGGACAGCATGTCAGTGCATAGAAACTATGGTAGTGATCCTGCATGGTACACCACAATTCTCAGCAAGACCTGTGCTGTGCTAGCTATTGCTATATGTAGAATAAAGGCTGAGCATCAAAATTCTATTTCAACATTGATCACCATCTGGTTAAAATTTCTTTCATTTAATGTAGTAAAATATTAAAAATAGAACAAAATTTTATTATTAACATAATACATTTTACATTAAAAAAGCAACTCAATGAACCCTTTTTAAAAACTCCTAGAGAAGAGCAAAAAGCCATAAATGTAATCATATTTTAAATGTTTCTCTTTCTACAACGTCAAAAAGCTTTCCCTGTGTCAGTGTCAATTTGTGGTTAGTATGTTGCTAAGGATAAGTAACTATTAGAGAGCTTTCACATGTAGCATTTTTTGGTGTGTTTTTTCATGTGTTTTTTGTGCAGAAATGTACATCATTAATTGCTGCACTTTTCTGCACGAAAAACACATTAAAAAACGCACCAAAAAAAACCCCCCCCCAAAAAAAAAACCTCCTTTGAAACACACTTAGGGCGACATTTATAAACGGGGGCTGACCGATACCTGGCGTCTTTTCAGCCCGTACAGGTGCAGCCCCTTTCATCCATTTTCAAATCTCCCACAGCCACTTTGGGGCCAAATAAAAATCGCCCTGCGGCACTTTGAAAATGTCCCATCCCGGGGGGAAGGCGGGGAACACTAAACCCCCTTCAAAGCATAAATTTTATAGCTTCGCTACACTTTTTCGGGAACGGGTAACACTTTCAAAGGGGTTTTACCGGCCAGAAATGTCCCCACCTAGAATCCCTATTTAGACCCCTGTAGGCAGGTTCATAAATTGGCTAAATTCTACGCCTTTTTTATGCGCATGAAACTTGGCTTTCAAAAGTCAAATTTTAGCATGTCCCCTTGGGGCAATGTTCCCCCCCCGGCTTTTTGCCATGCCGTCAGCAAAGCCGGGCGGGGGCCGGCACTGCCGCCCCATAGACATTCATTATTCACGGCGCGTACACCCAAAATAATGGAGAAAGGGAACCATAGTTCTCTATAAGTTCTGTGGTTTACCTAATGGCCTGGACTGATTTCAGCCGTATTAGAGCCAAATAGGGCGCCAATATGGGAAATCTTTTCCCAAAAAAAAGCCTTAACGAGTCCTTACTGCTTTTCTCTATTTTTAAAGCAATTCATTAATTTGATTTTTTAATGTTAAATTAATTATGTTAATAATAAAATTTTGTTTTTTTACTTTTCCTTTTTACTATTTTAAATGAAAGAAATTTTAATCAGTTGGTGATCAAGCGCTGAAATTTTATTTTGCGCTCTTTTTTATTCGACATAGGAAGACGGGCACACCACAACACACCTGTGGTTCATCAAGCAAAATCACTACCATAGTTTTTATTCACTGACATTCACTAATTATATCTAGTCACTGGAATTACTTAAATAACAGGATATATGGTAGAAACTGTATTGGTTTTCTAATTTGATATTATTTAATTGTAAATAAAATATTATTTAATTGAATCATTAATTTTATATTATAGATTTTTTTTATTTTATACATTTTATATTTTTGGGAAATTAGTTTATTTAATATACTTTTTTTAAAAACATAAAAGCTGGGCCCCACTGCAGGAATTTTGTAGATCTTTACTGCCTTTTTACTAAGGGCACATATATTTTGTGCCCGGATTACCCTATCAAAAACCTACAATGCGCCTTATGTATGACCAGGGGTTCATAAAAACTGGCAAAAAAAACTAACACGCTCTAAACTATTTAAACTACCAGTTGGGGCCCAACTTCATAATGTCGCCCCAGGTTTTCTAAAATTTCTAAACCCCTAGGGGGAACACATAAAATTTTTCCCTTCGCCATTTTTTCTTTTTTTGCTTTTATAGCCGGTTTTATAGATCATGAACCGGGCTAGCCAAAAATTTATACAAGGGCCACATGATTAAAACGTCTAGGTCTAAAACTCCCTTTCCTTGCCCATTTTCAAACCCAAACAAGCGCCCTTTTTAAATTTTATATAGTCCTTTGGGAAAAAAGAAAGGGGGCGCTCTGATTGTGTAAGGAGTTTTTGATCTAGACATTTTCATACAGTGGCCCAATGTTCCCGACAACAGTTTTTTAATGCCCAAAGTTTGATGCAAAACTGCCAAAAAAATGTTGGCGCGTAACACCAAAAGTCCAATTTGATTTTGGGCATAATCTTTTCACTCATACTTTCGTATTATACACTCCTCTTGACTATTTTTGAATTGGTGTGTCAGTGCCCAAATTTCGAAAAGGCCATGAGAATTCATAAAAGTCCCTTAGTGTCCAAGACACGTTTACAAGGGGGGATATATATTACGGGGGGTGGCCAGTTCAAAAGGGATACCCGCTCCAAAAAAACGTCCCCTAGCCCCTTTTTAAGATTAAACAATCGTACCCAAAACTAGTGCCAGGCACGGCATTTTTGAATGCATCAAAAATATGCTATGTGCCAGAGATATGCTATGCTAAATGCAATGCACATTTCACGACGCAGATAATGAACCCACATACAGGCAGGTGGGTTTTTTTTTTCATACATACTGTCTACAGTTCGTACACTACTCTATATTCATTTAGAACAGGCTACAGAGATTCATGAGGGACTTGTCGCCCTATATGGCGTTTTCCGAAGATAACAGATCAACGTCAGTGTGACATCTATTAATTTGCATCCGCCATTTTTGAAACTTGGTGCCAAGACAACAATTCTATATAGAATATAGAGGATGTGTATAATTCGCCGTAAATGAAATGAAGTGTTATGCGACAAACTTTGTATGGCACTTTTGCACCAAAGTTTGGCGCATTAAAATGTGTTGTCAGGACGCGGCAATGGTGTGCAGCCTAAGTTTTTGCCTATAACGCCTCGTTTTCATTCCATTCTATAGAAACGGTAATATATGGGGAAAAAATGGTGAGGGCAAATTCAAAGATGTCACGCTAGGTGTACAAAATTTCTGATTCTTAAGGGCAACATTCATGAACTTTGGTGCCGATAGGCCAGTTCTTAATAGCTGTAAGGCAGTGTAGAATGCACCAGAATGTAAGAACCTGTTCTTTTCTGTAGGTCATACATACAGTGCGCAGAGAAGGGCCAATACCACAAGTCTTGGCTCAGGCACCAACCTTTACCCTGGTCTTGTGGCTGTTCTTCTGCATGGTCCATACAACAGTGCAGTGTAGAGCCAATAACCACAAGTCCTGGCTCATGGCACCGTGTGGACCTTTTAGCCCTGGTCTGGCTTTCTTCTGCAGGGTCATACATACAGTGTCAAGTAGAGCCATACCCTACAAGTCTTGCTCAGGCACCACCTTTACCCTGGTCTGGCTGTTCTTATCTGCCGGTCATAACTTACATGGGGGCAGTGTAAAATCCAATACCACAAGGGTCTTTCTCAGACGGCACACACCTTTACCCTGGTCGGTTCTTCTGCATGTCATGACAAAACAGGGGCAGTCTTTAAGAGCCAATAACCTACAAGTCCCTGGCTCAGTGCACCACCTTTACCCTGGTCTGTTCTTTCCTGCAGGTCATACATACCGCAGGTCTATTGTTCCCAATACCACAAGTCCCTGGCTCAGGGCACCGACCTATAACCTGACACCTTATAACCCTGTTCTGGCGTGTTCTTCTACAGGTCATAGATACAGTGCAGTGTAGATCCAAATACCGACTACAGGAGTCCCCTGGCTCAGCACCACCGCTTTACCCGTGGTCTTGGCTGTTCTTGTTTTCTGCAGGTCAAACATACAGTGCAGTAGTAGACCATGAACGCAAAGACTGGCTCATGAGTGCACCACCGTTTACCCTCGTGATGTGTGCTGTTCTTTATCTGCAGTTCATACATACAGCGCATTGTAGAGCCAATACCACAAGTCTGGGCTCAGTGCAGACGGCACCTTTCCTCCTGGTCTGGCTGTTCTTCAGCAGGTCCATACATACCGGGGGTGCAGTGTAGAGCCAATACCAACAAGTCCTGGCTCAGGTCACCACTCATTACCCTGGTCTGTTCTTGCTGCAGGTCATACATACAGGGCAAGTGTAAGAGCCAATGACCTACAAGTCCCAGGGCTCAGCACCAACCTTAACCCTGGTCCTGTTCTTCTGTCAGTCAACCTACCGTGCAGTCAATGCTGCCAATACGCACAAGTCTGGCTCAGGCACCAACTTTACCGGGTCTTGCTGGTTCTTGCTACAGTCAAGATACAAGTGCAGGGGATGTAGAGGCCATTACCGACAAGTCGGCTCAGTGCACCACCTTAACCCTGGTCTTGTGCTGTTCTTTGATAATGCATGCAGGTCAAACATAACAGGGCAGTGAGAAGCCAAACCAAATAGTCTGTCTGGCAGGGCAACCACCTTTACCCTCATGGTCTGGTTCTTGCCTTCATGTACATAGCAACCAGGCGCAGTGTATAGGCCAATACCAACATAATCAGGCTCAGGCAGCACCTTTACAATCCCTGGTTCTGTCTGTTCTTTCTGCAGGGTCATAGACATACAGGGCATTGTATGGAGCCAATACCTACCTAGTCTGCTCATGCACCCACCTTATACCTCTGTGTCTGTTCTTCTGCAGGTCATACATGACAGGGCAGTTGTAGTGCAATACCGAAAAGTCTGGCTCAGGCACCACCTTTGTTTACAAGCTGGGTCGCGGCTCTCATGCTTCTGCAGGTATACATACATGGGCATGTAGTAACCAATGACCCGACACGTCTGGCTCAGGCACCACCTTTACACTGGTCTTGCTGGTTCTAGATACCTGTTTTCTGCCCATGGGGTTTTTTTGGGCATCAAAGAGTCATAAATGTGTCTATTTCTATGAATGCAGTGCAACGCCCCTTAGAATGCCCCAAATCTTTTGCCCATTACAAGGTGACGGGGCCGGCTCTGGTTGTGAGTGCGCTTGTTCATACATCTATAGAAGAGGGCTATGACAGCTTGTTTTGAGTGCAAAGTACGCGCAGAAAACTGGCCACTGGCCGCCCCATTTATACAAGTCTCTTGCCTTAGTGGTCCAGTGATTGCTGAGACTCTTAGGGTGGATATGTGTGTACGGGGCTGGTGCCAGTATTCAGTAGTCCGTTGTCAGTCGCAAAATACTGGCGGCAGCCCTGTTCTCTTAGACATAGTGAGCAGGCACTCTCGCAGAAAATAGGAGGTGCATTTTACACCTCCGCTGGTACGTTATGTAACTGTGCCCAATTATTTGTGGTGAGGGCATGTCTTAATGTGTGTCTTACTACACATCATAATGACTGAGGATGGGCAAATCTGGTGGCGCATACTGTTGAAACAGGCAGACAAAGTTACAAGTGTTTACCTGAGCCTGAGGTGTTGTATGGAACCTGAGAGAAGCTGACCAAGACCAATGACAGCGCGCAACAGAACAAGGTTCCATGCAAATCTGGCACATTCTACACTGCTTTAAAGATAAGTTAGAACCGGCCCGAATCGCGTCTAGAATCATACATGTCGTACCTAAGAGGTTCTGAATACTAATTACTGTGGGAGACATATATGAAACTTGTGGCACAGACGGATAATTCTCGGCGCAGTTTCTAAATCGATATTAGAGGAGTTCAGAATACAACAGTTTGTTACTGAAACTATGCTATGCGCCTAAACTTCTATAGCAGTTTTGGCAGGTCCAAACTTTAGCTCTATGTCTTGGGCGCCATGTCAAAATTGTCATGTCTGTGCAGATGTGGCAGATGTTCTTGGGTAGCAACTGAGTTTTATCATGTGACATCTATAAACAGGGGTTTACAACATTCTTTTTGCGGCGCGAGTGGTGGCTGAATATCAACCTCCCAACGACAATGGCTCCCAGGCACGTTCCTACATGGTCCCCCTACTTAGTGTCCAATATTACTCCGATACGACTAGAAACTCAGATTAACGATGATCACTAGGTTACCTTCCCAGCAGTGGACAACTTTCTTGCGGCTCAATACAGACAAAAGAACTGCTACCAAAAGAGGATTATTAATATACATGTTCCAAAATACCTATGCCCAATGTATAGCACTATTTCCAGTACATTTCCCATTTGTAATAGGCAACAATCTGTGCTAAAATGTGATAGCAAATGCAAAGACCATAAGAAGAAAAGGGCTATATTGCGGCCATTCAGGGAGGACTAACCTCTTGTAACAGGTGAACCACCTACTCGCCAAGACTCCAAAACACCTATCTCTAAATAATCATTGCACAGAGCTAAGGCCATATTATCTTAGCAGGCTGCCCCAATATCATAGTCAAATAAAGTGATCATTGGGTTCCTGGATAAGTCAGTGTTCTATGGGTTAGAAAACTCTAGTGCTGTGTATACTAGGGAAGGGGAGCAGATGGCTTTAAGATGATGCCACCATATGTCCTGCTATATTTATGAAATTAATGAGCATAATCTTTCATCGTGTTTTGAGAAACAGGATTTTTCTGGAAAAAAAGCAAATATTTTAGACAAAAGAAAAAGGGGAAGCAGATTGGATGAGCAAAAGCTTTGCACATATTGCTTAAAAAAGTGTCATACAAATTTGACAACCATCCCTTATGTTTTATTGTGGATTAGTTCTCTGATAATACTATGCAATTTCCAGTAAATGTCCAGAATTAGCTGCCCCACATTATTTAGAAATGGAAAAAAGGGACATGAACTGTGTTGTGCGAAAGTTTTAGGCAGGGGTAGAAAAACTGCTGTACAGTAAGAATACTTTCAAAAATAGAAAGATTGATAGTTTATTTTAATCAATTAAAAAATGTAAAGTGAATGATTAAGGAGAAATCAGTATTTGGTGTGAGCGCCCTTTGCCTTTGGTATCCTGGGAAATTTGATTGTGGCCGCCACAGGAAGCCCTGATACCACCAACGTTAATCCGCATTCTCCTGTCCCGGATTACAAAGCTGAACAGAATAGAAGTTTAGGAGCAGCTACATCCACATGAAGATCGTGGGCTTTAGTTTCAACAGGAAATGGTTTGGAACAACCTCCCTGCCGAGTTTCTTCAAAAACTGTGTACCTGTATCAGTATATCTAGAACTAGAAGTATATAGATGCTGCTCTAAAGGAAAAAGTCTTTCACTCCAAATACTAATTTGATTTTAATTTCTCTTTGTTCCTTCACTTTGTATTTTGTTACTTATTAAAAACACACTGCGTTAAAGGATTTGTCCTCATCTCTAAGTTCATTCAGGATTCAATGAATGTGAAATAATGCTGCTTGGCTCTGTCACTCCTGTCCAATTAGCAATATAAGCTCCATGAATATCAGACTTCTCTGTTTATCATTCTAGATTATAAATAAAATACAGCCTTCACGTGAGGTACCTGAGTCAAGCTTTCTGATTCTAATGTAAACATAGAGTGATTAGTCTGTTGTACGTGAAAGGATCGAGATAACACACAAGCCCTCTCTGCTGGGGGCCGATGACCTGTGATGATGACATCTCTCCCGCTATCAATAGAACAAACAGCAGAAGATTAAAGATCCACGAGGTTGGATGCACTTGGTGAACCAGAGAGAGCACAGAAGGTGAGTAAAAACACTTGTAACCCTTAAGAAAAAAAGATGAACAGAAAACGGCAATATATTTGGAAAACAGTCTTGAGTTAGAGTTCCCCACCATTTTGTAAGAGCTATCTTTGTAGTGAGACAACCCCTTTAACTCTTCTCTTTTACATAGTTAGTACAGTTGAAAAAAGATATGTCCATCAAGTTCAACCAAGGGTTGGGAAAGAATTTAATGAAGAGAGGGGTAGATGGAGGTTTTAAGGGTTTGTCTCACTACAAGGAATGCTTTTTATGTTAAAGATCTTGCAAAAACAAATATGTGTCCATTTAACAGTGTCCGTACATACAGTTATCCTAGATATCCCGCTCATTGTATGGGCTGCATCAGCTCCTCCTGCGAGTTCTCTATAGCTACAGACCTGTATGAGACCTCTTCCTGAGTTTGTGCTGCCAGCGTGATCACTAAGCTACAGAACCCTGAGTGTCCTCGAGCAGTTTGACAACTGCACTAGTCTCTGTGTAGGTCGGTCTGCAAAGCCCAGTAGAAAGGTCAGTAAACACTAAATGTCAAAATTGGAAACTGAGAAAGAGCAGGATTGAGGGTAAAAGAGGAATCGATTTAGTGGAGACAGGAACACCCTTTAAAAGCTTCTTTGCTTCCCTCTTACTTGATGATGACTTTTTAACCTCCGTAAAGCAAGGAACCAATGCTTTGGGCCTAAAAGAATTATTTTATTCCTGAGTGCCCGAAAGTTTGTCCATCATACTGGAGCCAGATGTTTTATTTTGGCTTCATAAAAATCAATGATTATTTTCTACTAAAGTGTTATCTACAGCCTGGTTACCTTCCTGAAACCCTCTAGCTGTTTTCCTGGGCTGTGACCGATTCTCACCCATGATGGCTATTTACCACGACAGGTTCACAAGTTCTCGATAATAAAAGAAGGGGCTTTTACTCCTCTTGGGATATGGAATCCTTTTATTTTCGTACAGACTGATGGAGGGAGGTCCCCTTTGTCTCTTGAGGGGCTTTTACATTAAATAACTTTTCCCCATACGTTTTGTGAGGGCCAGTAATATACTTATATAAATTAATCATGTCATATGAAAGCATTCCTACTTTTCAGTTTTTTTCCCCACACCTGTCTAAAAGTTTTGTATAGTACTGTATATAATATAAATAAATTTGTTCAGATTTGTCAAAATGGTTAGATCTCATACAGTCATGGCCTCCTCTCCTACTATAACCCCTCTCCATCATTACAAAAACTACAAAACCACACACATAAAAGAGTATGTTGGTCAAAAATACAAAATAACATCTTATTATAACCGATAGATTAAAAATCAATAAAAATAGATGTATACTAAAAGCCTAATAACTGCAGGCATAACAAAGGTCCCTCATATACAGAATATATTCAGTTGTAAATTCTATAAGGCTCTCCACAAAAGTAGTAGATATAGTAAAGTTACAATAACATACAGGGTCAATATATTATCTATGAAACCTGATTGCTCGATTACCATATCTCCCAAGACAACAATGGTCCCTAATTTCTATAATCTGCAATGTTTAGTTACAAAAAAGTGGCTTAAGTGTACCACTCAAGTAGTATAGTCTACAATATAAAATACCACAGCAGACATGTAAACAATAGTATAGCGGGAACCCATAACCAATATAGAGGACCCATAGCCAGCTAGCCCCTAATGTCGCGTGTTACGCATCCCTTGCTGTCTTCTCAGGAGGGGGTAATTTAGAGTTAGGCCATCCTCACGAGTTTTAAAAACTCATAGTCCATCAAAGAGACACAACACCTCGCGGCGCGTCCTGCTTTGGTTTCTGTAGGAGCGGACATGCCACTGCCCCACTGCCAGTGTGCATGCACAGAAGAAACCAACTTCCTGATATGCGCACCGCACATCAAGAGATAGTACTGTATATACTATACTTAAAAAACATAATACAATTAGGCAGACCTGGTCTCTGACCACTTCCAAAAAGGAAAAAAGTGTGGCATCCTGGGATGGCGGAAGAAGCACTAATCAGAGCCATAAACCCTAGAACTATCACATCCCTATTAAACAAATAGAAACCCCAAAAACTGCCAAAAAGCCTCACTTTTATGTAAATTAGCACAAAGGCGACTCCCTTTGTGGTCCAATTAGTTTGAAAGTTGCACAAAAATATGACTCTTGACTGCTGTGCTTTTTGTAATCTTTTCTGTGCGTATAGCTATAATACATGTATCCAATAGTGGTCACCCAGAAAGCAAGTCAAGTAATCTCTTTAGCAACTTGAAATTACTGTATGAGCGCAAATCTACATATTGTAAGTACTTGGGCGAACAACATTTTTTATTAGATAAGTAGGGGAAAAAAATGCCAAGTTCAAGATTAGGTGCTTGGGATATTTGGCAAATGTAGAACGTTTCTGAGTGCCCAAGTCTCCATGTCAGGGTGATTTAGTAGATTGTATCTCTGCCTGTTGATTTCAATGGAATGGATCGGAGAATAACTAATGCTTGTTTTGGATGACTCAGACTTAGCACATTATTTAATAGGATGCTTGGAGCACTGAGTAAGAGCAGACAGTGAGGTCACCCTCTAAATCACCCAAAATAGTCCTCATAATTCTGAATGTAAATAGGGAATGCATCTGACAACTACAGCATATAAAATTGTCCTCTGTGGTTGTGTATCAAAGCTGTCTGCTGCAAAACTGGTATCACATGTTGTAAATGGTAGGAAGCAATATGATATATCACTGCAACGCCAAAGCTCTCTTTTTTTATCCAAGAGATGTTCGGCTAATTATACTACATGCTCCAATTCATAGAAAGGCATCAGGATGGGGGGCTGTCATGTCCATCAATTTGGGAAAGGAATTTTTGGTCCTATCTTAAAGGGAAATCGTGTCACAAATATCTTTTTCCAATAATAAAAAATCAAGACACGGTGTTTTCGTGTTTTTTTCTAATCTATCTTATTTTCTGATTGTAGAATTTTTATTCAGTTTTCTGTACAAGATTATGCAGGGGGCCATCTTGCCCAAGCTGCTGTAAACGGCATTCTGAGATTCGCTTTTACAGCAAACCAAATTGGTTTCCACGGACCGTGTGATAACTCATATTGGCTACAATAAGATGAGAGTTTTTCTTTCAAGGGTCTGATTACAACTCTGTTGCCATTATCTCTCTTGTAGGATAAAGGCTACTTTAGATTTGTGGTCCACAATACACAAAGACCATGCACAGAATATGAGGGTCCCCTGGTGGGCATTGGTCAGATCGGGAATGCTGGTGGTCCACTAGTGGAGGTGTATTCCTAGATGGGCCCACCAGTGGAGTTAAGTCTTGGAGCGCACCAGTGGAGTTGATTCTTGGGGCTCACCAGTGAAGTTTATTGTTGCAACCAACTAGTGGAGTTAAGTCTTGGGGCCCACCAGAGGAGTTAGGTCTTGGGGCACACCAATGGAGTTAAGTCTTGGAGCGCAGCAGTGTATTGGATTCTTGGGGCCCACCAGTGGAGTTGAGTCTTGGGGCCCACTAGTGGAGTTGGTTCTTGGGGCCCACTAGTGGAGTTGAGTCTTGAGGTCCACCCTATAGCTACTGTACATGATTGCACATATTACACATGACTCTGGCTTTCTGCCTCTCTTTCTCTGCCCCTCTCTGCAAAGGGGCCCACCAGGGGTTTCACCTGCTCCCTTTTGGGCTAGTCTGAACCCCATACCTAGGTATGTCGTGAATAAATGTCACTTTAAAGACTAGAAGAAGCCTAAACCACTCTGCTCATCAGAGGAACAGGGTAAGGCGAGTATGAGTTTTCTTATTTTTTTACGAAATTAAGGGAGACCTATTACTTATTTGAGGAGACAAAGGTGGAATTATAACTTTGTAAAGGACAAAGAGATGAAGGTGAGCATTATTACATCTCTGTCAGCTCCTATCTTCAAGCCATCATCAACTCTGCTGCCCAGTTACTTCACCTTTCTTCCTAATACTCTTATTCCTCTGCCCATTCCCCCAATTTGAATCATTTTCGGGAATTATTACCCCTTTTAACAAAAAAGGGGCTCTCAAAAAACTCTCCGCCCCCCCCCCCCCCCCCCTTTAAAACCCCTTTGCCTTAATCCCCTCAAAAAATCTTTTAAACCTCACGGGGAACCCCCTTTTTTAAGTCTTCACTGTCAAACCCCCCCTCAAAAAAACAACCCCCAAGATTTATCTTTTTTAAAATTCCCCCCATACCCTAAATTTTTTCCCCCCCAAACCATTGAAACCCAAATTAAAAAAACCAACCTATTAACCCATCTCTTCAAAGATGGCCGAAACCCCTACAAAAAAACACTGCTCCCAAAAACCAAAAACCCCACCAAACCTAAACCCTTTGCACTATTTTTTTAAAGGGGTACAGTGTGTGGGCTTTAAAGTAATTTTGGGGGATAAATAAAGTAAACAAAACCCATTATCCGGGAATTTACGTTTTTTGGGGGGGGCCAATGCCCCCCCCTTACCCGGTACCGGAAAATTGGGAACAAATTTAGCCCCAAAACCGGGACGAAAAAAAGGAATAGCAAAAGGTTTAAAAAAAGTTTAAAAGGTTTTCGGGGAAAGTAAAGGGGCCAAAAAATGTTTGGGCAGAAAATTGCAGACAAGTTGTGACTTCAAGAAGTTGTGGAAGTCTGGGACGAATGAAAAAGACAAAAAAAAGTGTTTTGGTTTCTATCGGGAAAATGGACCTGTGATTTAAACTGAAAATGAAATGGAAAAGTTTTTCATCGTAAAATTAACCTTGCACAACAAGGGGCCCCCCAGACCGATACACCCTTGACAAGGATTTTTGTTGGCCCAAAATCTGGACAGCAACAGATGCGGGACTTTTTTTTAAAACTCCCCCCCAAAAAATGCTGGTTTCCCAAATTTTTTTGGGGACTTTCCCCCGGGGGGTTTTTGGGACCATTCCTGTACGCCGGGGAAAATTGGCTCTGGTAAAGGCTTGGAGAGCGGGTTTTTCAATAGAAAAAAAGGGTTTCGCACACCAAAGTTAAAAAAGGGGAAGGGGGTTGCTTTCCCCTGAAGAGACAAAGCCCTCGTAAACGTAAAAAAAAACCACGGGCACACCCAAAAGGGAAAAGTTGTTGCAAAAAGCGGGAAATTTTTATTCAAAGCAAAAAGGTGAAATAGGATAAAAAAAAAAACAAAAAATTTTTCTTGGTTTTAAAACCCATCAATAAATTTTTCCTTCCCACCTATGACCATAGAAAAAGGAACCCAAAGCAATCAAAATGTCGGGTTAAACGACATTTGGGCGTGCAACCCTTTTTATCAAGTACATCAAAGGAGAAAATGAAAAGGGCATTTTACAGAAAAAAAAAAGGGGCATGGAATTTTGAAAAGGCCCACAGTAAGTACAGAGAATTTAAATCAAGGGGCATATCCCAATTTTTGGGGGGGAAAACCCCAGTATTTAGGGGGTGCCAAATAAAATTTTGGGCTTAAGACAAGACTCTGGGAAAAAGGGAAAAGGGGCGCACATTCCTTTTTTCCACAAAAGGGTTCTTCCCCCAAAGAAATTTATTATTAAACCCCACCAAAAAAAAAGGGGGGGGGGGGGGTTTTCCCCCCAAAAATCTATGCACTCTAAAGACTAAAATTTTTTTTTTTTTCTGCTACTTACGTGCCCTTTTGCATATTCCATCCCCTTTGGGCTTTCTTAAAACCTTACTTTACCCCTTTTTAGAGGGTACTTAATAAAGGCTTGCACCCGAAACGTCGTATAACCTGAAAACTGTTTTGCTTTTTCTTTCATGGTCATAGGTGTAAAGGATACAAAAAAGAGTGAATAAAACAAAAAAATT
This sequence comes from Phyllomedusa bahiana, assembly GCA_025379985.1. Classification (NCBI taxonomy): domain Eukaryota; kingdom Metazoa; phylum Chordata; class Amphibia; order Anura; family Hylidae; genus Phyllomedusa; species Phyllomedusa bahiana. Next base: position 87,321 of record JAODAL010007706.1, on the reverse strand, counting down.
GTTTTTTTTGTTTTTATCCAATTTTCACAAATTGCTTTGAATAAATCTCGATAAAATTTGCAAAAATTTTCCCCTTTGGTGTCAGGGGTTTTCTTTTTACACCCCTAAAAGCAGTGACCTCGATTTTTGGGGGCCTTTCACCCCCCCTGCCAAGGTGTGCAGGTCTGACATTTTAGGCCCTTGGGTTTGGGTGTACAATTTTGTATCTATAACGAAAGGTTCCCTAAAACTTTTTTATTCAATGACAAAATGGTATTAAAATTAAAACTTTTTTTTGGGTATTTTTTTAACAGTAGGGGAAAAGGATTTTTTGGGGACAAATATGGGGCCATTGGGGGATATTGGCCTTGTGTAAGTTTTTTTTGGGTTCTTTAAGAAATAAAGGTTTATTAAAAATTTTAAACTGTGTGGTGAAAAAAAGCAGCTTTTTTTTAAAAGACAATATGGGTTCAAAAAATAATCTTTGAAAAAGGGGGAGACGTCCTTCTGTTTTGGGTTCTATAAAAAATTTCCCCGGGGAATACAAACCCAAATTTTTGCACTCTCTACATTTAAAATAAATTTGAACTTTTTTTTAAAATACAATATTTTGCATTTGGGGCCCCACCTTTTAATTTTGCCCATGGCCAGAATTTGTCTAAAATTAATTGTGTGTAATCTAAATGAGGTGTCATTGTTCCCCTTCTCAAGCATTTTCAAAAACACGACGGGAAAATTTCCCCGAGTGGGGCAGGGAAACAATCCATTGACAAAGGGGTTTGTGAAAAAAGCGGGTTCCCTACAAAATTTAGTTTATACATTACAAAATAACATAGATTTGGCAAAGTTTTAGTAAAAGACACTTAAAGGGGTTGTCTCATCTCAAAGTTTTTATAGGAAAGCATAATGAAATAAGGGAACTTGCCTGTCACTTTTTGGGCAAGCTGCCTGAAAAACAATGAACCGTGATTCAGACTTCCTGTTTTTCAGTCTAATTAGCTAAATTACCCTTTTCTGAGGGCCGAAAGCTCTGAGCTAATGTAACAGTAGAGTAATTAGTCTTTTTTGTCTGAAAGATCAGATAACACACAAGCTGTCACTGCTGGCCCTGACCTGTGTGATGACCTCACTCCTTGCTATCAGATAGAACAAACAGCAGGGGAACCAGAGACACTTGGGGAACCAGAGAGAGCTCAGAAGGTGATAAAATCACTTGTAGCTCCTCAACAAAAATAAGATGAACAACGCAATATATTTGGAAAACATCTTTATTTAGTGTTCCCTACATTTTGAAAGCTATTCTTTGTAGTGAGACAAACCCTTTAAGGGTCCGTCCACACGACAAGCAGTTCAAATCAGAATCCACGTGGATTCCGACTTGAAAAACTCCTCTAAAACCGAATGTAAAATCATCCCCATTGACCTCAATAGAAAATACCTCCTGTAGTTCATACAACGCGTATTTTTGGAGGTCGGTTTCTAAGAGTAAAAATATTGGAAAATGTTCAATCTTCTGCTGGATTCCATGTTAAAAATGTGTCCACACATTTCTATGTTGGATCTGTGTCCAAAACCCCTTAGAGATGAATAGGACTTGTTTTCTGACTGTAAATCGGTCGGAAAAAAATCAACCTATACTCCATCTAAAACACTCGTTGAAAGCTGCATTGGCCAATGCAGCTTTCAACGGTAGAATCTAAAGAGTAAATTTTACTTGTTGTGTGGATGTTCCCTAAGAACTGTTATTTCATGAGACGTATTTACTAAAAAAGGGACAGAAGAGCTGACAGGTCATTTATATCTCTCCTGTATCAGTACAACCATACATGAGGACACCTCTGTATCATTATTACTGTTTATCTCAGCAATAGTAGCTGTAATCACATAGGACTGTGCGTCACATTCACTAGTAACTATCTGGAGGCCTTGGAGAATAAGACCTTGGAGAACAGAGCCTTGGCAACAGTGCAGCCCAAACATCAAAATCTCAGACGTTAGAAGGAATCTTGGAATATACTGTTCAAGAAATGTTACCATGCATTGAGATATACAGTAATGAAATAGATTCTTTGACCTTAAAGGGGTTTTCCAAGATGTTTAAAAACCTCCCACTGTGCTAAAACAGCAAATTACCCCACACTTACCCAGGGCCGCCAACAGAAATTTCTGGGCCCCATACAGCAGAAGTGTCTGGGCCCCCCTACAAACCTCACCCCCAGCAACCCTACTGCCCCGCCCCCAGTAAAAAATGCAATTGCTGAATAATACCATCATACGGTCGGTCACTGACTATAGTTCATTACAATAAGACCAATATTACTGCTTTACAGTGACCATATAGTGTAGATTCAATTCAGTTACATTTAGTGATTTACAGTTGATGTCTTCTCTGTTGAGTCGTTCACGTTCCCTTTTCTTCTCCATCCGGTCCAGGTCACCATAATGACTTCTCCCGGCCACACATTGTCCCTGCAGAATTCACAACACAAACACCTGAGACTCCTCACTTTTTTTTTTAATCATCTTCCTACCTGTGTCCACCCGCCATTGTACAACACTCCCCATCCATAGTGCCCCAAATGGTAGTAATTATCCCCTTTGTGCCCTGGTAATTAGGTATATAGCCCCCTCCCATATGTAGGTAGTGGACCCCCCGGAGGTAATAGGTAGGTGAGTATGTAGCCGGGTAGCTAGGGACGTAGTAGCCAGGTAGTCTCGTGTGTAGATGTGGGGGGCCCCCGTCGTCCCCCCCAGCCATGTGTGTGGGAAGAGGAGGGGCCCCCACACACACAGGGCTGTGGTGAGAATAGGGGCCCCCACACACAGGGCTGTGGGGGAGAGCAGGGGCCCCCACACCAACAGGGCTGTGGGGAGAGTAGGGGCCCCCAAAACACCAGACTGTGGGGAGAGAGAAGGGGCCCCACACACCAGGGCTGTGGGGAGAGTAGGGGCCCCCACACACAGGGCTGTGGGGAGAGTAAGGGGCCCCCACACACAGGGCTGTGGGGGAGAGCAGGGCCCCCACAAAACAGGGCTGTGGGGAGAGTAGGGGCCCCCACACACCAGACTGGGGGAGAGAAGGGGCCCCCACACACGGGGCTGTGGGGAGAGGCGGGGCCCCCCCACACGGGGCTGTGGGGAGAGGAGGGGCCCCCACACGCGGGGATGGGGGTAGAGTAGGGGCACCACACACAGGGCTGTGGGGAGAGAAGGGGCCCCCACACACAGGGCTGTGGGGGGCGAAGGGGCCCCCCCACACGGGGCGTGGGAGAGTAGGGGCCCCCACACACAGGGCTGTGGGGAGAGGGGGGGGCCCCCACACACCAGACTGTGGGGAGAGTAGGGGCCCCCACACACCAGACTGTGGGGAGAGTAGGGGCCCCCACACACCAGACTGTGGGGAGAGTAGGGGCCCCCCACACAACAGACTGATGGGGAGGATGGGGCCCCCACACACAGGGCTGTGGGGAGAGTAGGGGCCCCCACACACAGGGCTGTGGGGAGAGTAGGGGCCCCCACACACAGGGCTGTGGGGAGAGTAGGGGGCCCCCACACACAGGGCTGTGGGGAGGGGTAGGGGCCCCCACACACCAGACGTGGGGAGAGTAGGGGCCCCCACACACCGGGCTGTGGGGAGAGATGGGGCCCCCACACACCGGGCTGTGGGGAGAGAAGGGGCCCCCACACATAGGGCTGTGGGGAGAGTAGGGGCCCCCACACAACAGACTGTGGGGAGAGAAGGGACCCCCACACACAGGGCTGTGGGGAGAGTAGGGGCCCCCACACACAGGGCTGTGGGGAGAAGGAGATGCTGCAGAGAGGGGGCCACGCTCCTGATCACAGCTGCAGTCACAAACACATAGATGCTGCTTTACACGTACGTCCCCTGCGCTGTGACCGGAGCCGGGGCTCTCCTCCTCTCTCTGACTGCTGCCGGCCGGGATGACTAATTCAATCAGTGAGGCCCCGCCCCCTGTCCCTGCATCCTGCTGCTGGCACGTACAATGCAGCGCGGACAGAGAGAGGAGGAGGGCCCCGGGTCCGGTCACAGCGCAGGGGAAGTAAGTGTAAAGCAGCTCTATGTGTTTGTGACTGCAGCTGTGACCGGGAGCGCGGGCCCCCTCTCTGCAGCGCCGGCCGGGCCCTATCAAAATTGAAGCGCTCGGCGGCTGTGCCGCTGTGTGCCAGTCCACAACGTGACATACGGGGGCCTGCTTGCAGCGGGCCCCCTTATTTCACCGGGCCCCATACAGGAGGAGCCCCTGTACCCCCTGTATGGCGGGCCTGCACTTACCTCTCCAATCACCAACGTTCCAGCGCTGCCAGAGCCCCAGTGCTCCCTCCCGACCCCTCACTGATAACATTGTGTTCATGGATCACATGATGCTGCAGCCAATCTTTAGCCTCAGCAGTCACATGCCTGCATGTACAGAATGTGACCACAGAGGTCAATGATTGGCTGCAGCATCATGTGATCCATGAACGTGACATCATCAGTGAGGGAACATGGGGAATGCTGGAGTTCTGGCAGCGCTGGAACGGTGGTGATGGGAGAGGGAAGAGTGGGGTAATTTGCTCTTTTAGCATAGTGGGAGGAGGTAGGGAGGGTTTAATCCAAAATGTTTCATTTGCAATTTAGCATCATACCCAATCCGGGCTGGTGATACATTGAATAGTTCTGTTTAGTATCCACTGTTGATGCCCCATACAGTTAGCTTTCTTACAGCATGCAAATAAGTATGCCATACAACACCAAATTATAAATGTAAAATATGTAAAAGAGGTATATCAGTCAATCAGAGGTCATAGCAAAAAAATCAGAGCCCTTAGCAACCAATCAGATCTCAGCTTTCATTTCATTTAGACAGGGCTGTATTTATAGGTCATGCTGCCCTAGGCACTAAACCCTAATACGCCCTCATTAACCAATTTGATTACCACGCCCTTTTCATATTATACCACACCCCTTTACAAAAGCCACGCCCACTACAACCAGAAGGGCTCAAGAAAAAAAGCAATTAAAGGGGTTTTTGCCGTCACCCACTTCTTAATTTTGGAGAACCTATTCAGCATCAATAGACGGGAGAGCCCCACACTGTCCTCACCTAAACACTAGATTTCAAAAAAATAAAACCACATTGCGGTTTAAAAGGGGGAAGATGCACCAACATTTTATTTATTTATTAAACCCAGACCCTGAACATATTTTTTTTCTTTTTCGACATTTTTATTTTCTGTTTTTAAAATTTTCTTCGTTTGGCTCTGTATAGAGTATGATCTTGACAGAGATTCTCACCCAAGCAACAAATCAACTTAATTTTTTTCCCCAAATTTTTCTAAGAAATAAGGCGGGTGGGTTTTGGGGAGGGCGGGGAAGACCGGGGGGCCCCTCCCTTCACAGGGACAGGTCCCTTTAGATGGAAAGGTCTAATAAATATAAGGTGAGATGGCCATTGGCCCTACGGGGCGTAACACCAATTCCTCACACAGCCGTTTTTGATGCTTTTTTAAATGTTGTTTTTTTGTGCAAAAGGGCGGTATTAATACTTTACATTGCTTCGTCAAAATCGGATTTACCGCAATGTTTGCGCAAAATACAGCAAATTTTTTGTGCCGACCCCCAAAAAAACCCCAAAATAACAAACGCATCAAAAACCGCTTTGGGGAAAGCATTAGGCTGTTAGCGATACCCCCTCCTTTAAGGGTCCGCCCTAACACCCGCCTAATGAATCTATATACACTCACAAAAACCCCCCTAATAAAAGAACCAAACAACACATCACTACAGACACCCATAAGTCTGATACCTCTTATTAATGAAAACCCGGGGCTCCATATAGTCTGATACCTCCCATTAAAATACATTGACACACAGCTCCATATAGCCCCGGGGCACCTTAACATTTCCCCTGCCTTCCCCCCCAACCTTTTCCACCTTTTTCCAACACCTCTCACTTTTTGTTTAAACCTCCTCCCTCCCCATCCAGTTTCACCTGCCTCCACTCCCCCTCACTTTTCACCTCCTCCCCCCCCCATCACTTTCACCTGCCTCCACTCCCCGTCACTTTTAAACCTGCCCCATTTTCCCCAGTCCACGTTTCACCCTGTTTTTCCCCACTCCCCATCACGTTTCACCTCCCCACTCCCCAGTCACGTTTCAACCTGCCTCCAGCCCCCACTTACTTTTTTCCCTGCCTCCAGCCCCAAACCCCCCCCCCAGGCCCCCACTCTGTTTCACCCCTCCACCCCACTCAGGGGTTTTAAACCTGCCTCCAGCCCCCCCCTTTCACGTTTCACTTGCTCCTTTCCCCCCATCCCCCCCCCGAATCACTTCCCTTTTCCTAAAAGAGAGGAGGCCCCGGGTCTTCTCACTTCGGCGCCGTCCGTGGGCGCTGCTGAGAGGAGGGGGATGGGCGCGTGCTTTTCCCCTTTTGTTTGCCGGCAGCTTTCCGCTCTTCATGGCGACGGGGCGCTGTTAAGGAAGTGGGGGCAGCGTTTGCCCCCCTCCTGTCCCATCAGCGCACTGGGCCACTGAGGAGACAACACACACGCAGCATCTGATGCGTCTGTCATAAAAAAACGGACCCCGGGAAGGAGAAGAGAATGGTCCCTACCGGCGCTCCGTTGTCCGCTGCCGCTCTGCTGTCCAAGTTGAAAAGTTGCTACGGGACCGCCGAACGAGCTACGATGGTCCCTTCGCCCCCCCACGGGCTGCGCCGCCGCACCGCTCGCCCCCCCCCCCCTCGCCCCCGGGGGAAACTGACCACTCGAAGGGGATTTCCTTGGGGGGGGGGAAAAAAAAAAAAAAAAAGGGACCTCTGCTTTTCCCCCACTAATGCCCCCGGGGCCTGTATAGTCCTAAAATATTAAGCTAAGCTTTTTGATTGGGTTGCAGGGGCAACAAGAACGTCTTTTTTGAGACACTGTTGATAAATGAGGCCGATTGTGTACTTGGATGAAGAGGGCTTAATTATATAAAAAACCTTTTAAAAAAAGTTTTGGTTATTTTCCATAACTCCAAAGATTTAAATAAAAACCTCCACTTAAGAAAATTTCCCCTTTAAAGGGTGGTGTCATTTGGGGGAAGGGCGGGGCGTTGTTTATTACAAAAACTTTTATTAACAAAACATTCTGGAATGCCCTTTTAAGGCCTTTCACATCTCTCAGAGTTCGTTTGGCACATACATTAAATCCCTTTAAAAAATGCATTTTGCAAAATTTTTTCCATTAAAACTAGGGACAGTAAACAGAAACCGGGAATGGACCCATTGTATCGATAAATCTGTTTGGAGGGCCATTGTGTCTGTCTTGAAATGAGTCTGGTTAAACCTCCAAGACTCCAAGGCTCCCCACTGAAGAGGCATGAATATGCGAAACACATGTAGGAGATTAGGAAGGTCACTGCGGTCTGGATTTTCCCTGTCCGATAGATGTAAAAAAGGTCTAGGGGCAAAAATGGGCAAAGGCGTTTATCCACAACACTTTTGTTCCCAATCCTTCAGGGGCTGTCACCCACATTCCATAAGATTAATACTTTTATAAAATGTGTCTCGACAGAAGGTGGGGGGGGGTGGGTGGGGGATTTTTAGCGTAGAAATGGCCCTAATTGTAGTAGTAGTAGTATTAGGAGGAGTAGCTGCAGCAAAACAATGGCAAAAAAAAGGATTTAGCAAAAAACAAAGATAATCTAGTAGTTTTAGTGAATTTTGTATGATAAATTAATGGGCTGCAAAAAGAATTTTAAAAGAAAAAAACATTTCATTTCCAAAATTGATGTATCCAAATGCAGATAAATTCAAAATATGGTCATACATCTGTTTCCGAGACTGTCAAGCTGCTATCTGATTTGTACTTGCAACACAAAATCTTACTTGGTAAATCCGCTCAGTCGGTAAAACTAAAAAATAACTTTTTGAAGCAAAATTGCAACTGGCAAATTTGCCAGGTATATTCCCTAATGTATTACTAGAATTGCCCGCTTTCATTGGGATAAAGAATCTATAGAGCTAAGACTGGGAAACGAGTCATGGGATCTTATCAGAACGCTTCTTTAAGCTTTTTATGAGCTTGTCTGGGGCAGCCATATTTGGGTTTTTGAAACAGGCCTAGAGGGTCCTACCCTCCGGGGATTTTTTAACATCTTTACACTTAAACCCCCTTGGAAATTTAAATGGCTTTTTCCCATGAAAAAATTTTTATTCCCTATCCACAAACTTAAAAAGCTATTGACTGCGACCCCCAAAAACGAAGGAACGGGGTATTTTCCAAATGTAGCAGTGGGCACATTTTGGACAGCAAGAGATAACCAAGTATGAGAAATAAAAAGGATAGGGCTATTTGTTGCAATAAACCAAATTCACAAACAGGGCTGGACTAAGGTGATAGGGGCCCTCGTCCAGGCTCAGATTGACTCACAGAGGAGTAGGGGAAACTCCTTGTGGGCCTCTGGTTATGTTGGGACCCTGGGCATGGTAGACACAGGGCTTCTTTTCAGGTAGAAAGGTAGAGAAAGAGAGAATGCAGTAACTGTAGGGTGGGTCTCACAAATCAACTCCACCGGTCGGTTTCAATAATTAACTCTATCATGGGCCTCAAAAATAAACTCTACTGGTGGGCCATAATAATCCACTCCACTGGGGAAACCCTAACCCCAACCAAAACTGCCCCCTCCCACCCTGCACCAAGCAAAAAAGAACCCACATGCATGCCCCATTTCTATCAACCTCTCTACCTCTTTTCTGCAAGATAGTATCATGGAAGGGTCATGAAGATGCCTGATTGGTCAACATGGTGGGCACTTGTCCCACATGCCATTATTACAATTTGACCCTGTTCACATATCAAGATTAGCATTTTGAACCAGTAAATGAAAGAGAATAACTTCAGTGCCAAATCCTTACAACCTTTCAAGCCCCATAACAGCGCCCTCCTTCCCAGTACCCCCCCCCTTCTAAAAAAAGTACAAATTACTAAAATAAAAATTTCTCCCCCAATGAAAAATTTTAAATTTTTCCCAATTTAGCACAGTTTCCTCCCCCCTATTTAATTTAATTTTAAAAAAACATGTCCCCTGCATTAGATGTTTTACTTTGTTAATTTTCATATCCTTCTGCCTCGGGTCATTGTGTTTTTGAAGCTCCAATTATGCCTTGCTAATGAATGGTAACAACCAGGTCAAATATAGTTTGATGGTGACAGATTGTGCCGCCATTTTGCCTTTAACGATTTCCCACAAACATAAATTCCCACAAGAATCAAGCTGTCTACATTATTCTTCTTTTGAACTAAATATTAAACCATGTATTAAAATGATAAGGCTTCTATGCACTGGCTGAATGAATTGAGCACATTCACTGCAACATGTCTGTAGTAACCCTATTACCATGACGAAGGCCAAAGGTTACAAAGAACAAAGTGGTGATCAAGTTCTTGATGTGACAGAAGATCAATAGTTAAAAAGGATAAAGGATAAAGTTATGAGTCTTAAGTTAACATTAATGAGGATCTAGGGAGGTCCAGATGTCATATTATGAATAGGCCGCTTCATAGGCACATAGAGGAAGAGAATCAAATGTAGGTCCTACAAGCACTTCAATTTTATGAAAGATGGAAAAACCGGGTTGGAGGCATCTGTAACAATTAAAATGTGGTCTCTGGAGGTGTCTTTGAACTTGGCATTACTTTAAAAATCCCTGTCTAGAACACCAAAGGGTCAAGAAACCAAGGTGGCAACACGCACGGAAAATTATTTTCAACGACTTCCATTTTTAATAGCATTTAGCTCCATTTTTTCTTCAAATTGTGATAGTTCTGACAGTTTCTTTGTTTTGAATACTCACAATATTCTGTCATATTCATCAATTTGCTGCTCCATTCATTTGTGGATCTGTATGGAAGACTAAGCTATTAGTAGACGTGACATTTTCTATAATTCTTACAAACCACACTTAGGTTTTGGACCCTCATTATTGCCATGTTTTGAACAAATTGTAAAGTAAGTCATGCCCGTCACCACATGGGTGTTGAACTTGAATTTTTTGTGCCACCATATGGTGTTTAAATATTGCAAAATATTACAAAGATAATCTCCCCTAGAAGCAGAACTTCCTTTATATGGCATCTGGTGGACAAGCAGTAATTTTTGGCTGTTGTGTTCATAAGAGGTACAATAGGAAACCATAGACCTTTATAGGGGACTTGTTATGACTCTATTCCTAAGAAACATTATCACGAAGCAGAACTCAGGAAAAGGAACTCAGAATTAATCTTGTCTATATTTCTTTCTCATTATAGAGATAAGGGCAAACTCTGATTAAGAGCCTACAGATCATGATATGAACATATTCTTTCACAGATCAAATGTAGCAGGTACTTCAAGGGAATGTGTCATCAGAAATGACCTATTGTTTAACTCATGTTTTTATGTTAAACACATTTTTAATGAATTTTTGGTTATTTTTTTTAAATTTTCCATATCACTTTCAATACTGTATAACAATTCTTAAGTCTTGCAGTCTTAAAGGGTTTTGCCACAAAGTAAAATTGAAGTGGGAAGCTTGCAAATTAATTAATGAAACATTTTCACCATTCATCACTATTAAAAATTCCATTGTACCATTATTATTTTAGCTGCTAGTGATTCGTAGTGTACAGTTTGTCTCCAGGATATATAACCAGTGACGAGAGCTCCTCAGTCCTGGTCGCACATGCTCAGACATCACCTCTCCTCTCAGTCAGCTACTGTCAGTCTCTTCCCTGCCTGGTAATCATACACATTCACTGCTGAGTTAATATTAAACCCCAGGTGCTGTTCTGCTCCTGTCTTCTATACTCCTTAGTAATTAGTCAAACAATGCAAATAAATAATAATTAAAAAAAACTCAATCAGGTATGTGCATTGAGAAAAAAAATCAAAATTTTTGGCTCCTGCAGGGATTTGAAACTAGGAACCTAAGTTAGAAGGCAGAAGTGCTACCCACTCAGCTACATAGTTACTCACATCTCTTTAAATAAACAGAACTTTGACTACAGTGAGCACACTATGGGGAAAGGCAAGGTAATGCCAGTCTGCTTGGTCACATGATATGCAGTTCAAACAAATCATACATGCCCCTTTTTGAACACACTGAGAGCTGAAGCAGGACAAATCAGGTATGAAATGCCTTTGTGGCAAAAACCCTTTAAGTCCTGCACTAGGCCTAATAATAGTCTCACACTTCGGACTACATATATGAACGTTAGTGCTGACATGCCAGTTCTAAATAGCGTTAGAGTAATGCAGAATGTGCCAGAATGTATGAACCTGTCTTACTGCAGTTCATACATTTGGTGCTTTGTAGCTAGATCGCAGGGTAATGTTGGTGAGAAGCCTAAATGTGCTGCATTGTAAGCGCAATGGTTGATGCACTTGCAAACACTGTACAGAATTCCTGACAGCTCGGGGGCCATGCTAACTAATGTCAATTATTAAACTATATATAAATAAATTATTTAACAATAAGATAAAATTAATATGAAATGACATAATTTTCAATTTAAAAAAAATCAATAATATAAAATTAATTTAAATTAAATTAATTTAAATTATATATAAAATTAATAATAATTTAAATAATATTAAATTTAAAAAATACAGCATCAATCATACATCCTGTTACTATAGTGTTATCAGTGATTAAAAACACAGCAGGCTACAAATAAAAGAAAGGCCATTACAATAGCATGTCAGTGAATAGAAACTATGGTAGTGATATTGCTTGGTGCACCACAGATTCCATTGAGACCTGTGATGTACTGGCTATTGCTGTATGTAGAATAAAGGCTGAGAGCATCATAATTAAATTTCAACACTGATCACTATCTGATAAAATTAGAAAAATTTGTCTGAAAAAAATGTTCTTAAAAATGTTTTTAAGTATGCAAAATCTTGACCTACTGACCCAATGACCTATATTTTGATGAACAAAAATTAACGTACAATATAAAATAAAGTATTTCGTAAGATTTTAATAATAAAAAGCAAAAAGTATAAAAATCAGAGCAAAATTTTATTATTAACATAATTAATTTTTGATTAGAAAATCAACTCTGTAGAGCCGGGCCATCTCTTCAAATATGGGGCAAAAAAACAAGTTCACCAGCTTCCAAATCCAGGGGGAAAAAAGCATAAATGTCTTCCTTTTATTAAAATAACCAAAATTTATTAGAAAAAATATAAAAACTAGTCATGGATACATAGCATCATAGATCGCACTCATACAGTATTATGCATGTAGCTCTATCTGACGCGTTTCGGATAACATGATCCTTAGTCGTGGCCTTGTCTGGGTGTATAAGTCAAACAGAAGGCCATTGGGTGATGTGAACAGAGCCTTGTCTGGATTCCCCAAAATCAATGTAAGTAAAATGTTTGGTGGCTGCATTCTACCTGTTACCATCATGAGATTATATACATCAAACCAAAAGCCAAACAACTCCTCTCTTCTACCCATTTATAAAATTTCAGGACAAGAGATTTTTGGTAGCTCCCACCCTTTGAATGTTTCCAGAACTGGTTAAATCCAAATGTACCAGTATAAGAGTAGCATATTGACTTGCTGAAGTGCGGCCAGTCCATGTATGACTCTAACCCTGAAGTGAACATCTAACGCCTAAATTGGGGTCACCTGGCCGCAGTAGATGGGCATTTACAGTTTTGATCAAAAATGTACACTAAGAACCTCAAATTTTTTCATATATTTCATATTAGCAGAAATGCTGTTCCAAAAATTCTAGAGTGCTACTGATATTGTATTGTGTTTTCAAAATGATACTGGAGCTTATTTCCTAGTTAACAAAAATATCCAACAGGTCCAGATTAGGACCTCTGAATGTTTAACCATGAGACCAGTAAGGACCTCCAACCAATGTCCATAACAATGTTATTTTGTCTGTTTGCAAACACATATAAAGGAAAAAAACAGAAAAGTCTTTTTTTTCTAATATTTTATGAAAACAACCCTTGAAGGTCACAGAGGTGGACCACTGCTCGCGACCCCCACTATGAGATACATAAGAGAATGACCCACAGAGAAGATCTCATCCAAGTGGATCCAGCCCATCTTTACACCAACCATGGATATGCTAGCTTTGCATGTACTGTAGGAGAGAAGTATGGCCGAACACTGGTGGTTTCTATATCTGGATTATCTGGTCAGCTTTTATTACAAAAGTAGTTCTCTTTATTAATCGATATTTTTACCTTCAGATTCCACTATATGTTTGTCATTTAGGGCGAAAGTGAGAAAGTGAGAAAACGACGCGGCTGCCTGGATTTCATTTCTAGATTTGTATTCTAGTTACTTCCCGGTTACTTTATCACATATGTACATTAGATAGCACAGTCAGGAGATTACAGAATAACTCTATTGGAATCCATCCACAACCTTGAAACTGGAACTCGATAGGCTATATTCACACGGCGTAATTGCGGCGCGTACAGTAAGCCCCGCACTTATGCCAGGTGTTCGGGAGTTGCGCTGATACGCGCGTACTCCCGCGGCGCGGGTGGAGGGGGGGCGGGCGGTTGCCATCCGACCTCATTCACATGCATTACTCACGGCGCATATTCGCCACAAGTAATTGACGTCACTTATCTCCCCGCACATACAATACGATCGTGTTGTACGAGCAAGGAGAGGAGGCGTAATCCATAGTTCTCTATGAGAACTATGGATTACCATAATTTCGGCACATATCTCACCCGTATTAGAGCGCAAATACAACACGAAATGCGCGCCAAAATTACCTGTGTGAACATAGCCTAAAATAGCAATTCTGAAAAATAATAATAATAACTAAGGAAAAAACAGAGCACACAAAAAAAATAGTGTTAAAACTAAAATCAAACTTTAACATCATTTAGAGCCTTGTTTTATAGCAACTAAAGGGACGTAGCATCCTGCGAGCAGGAGCTGACTCACTGAATTCTATGGGAGAGCTTTCTAGGCATGCTCTGGGAAGAAGTCAGTGTGCAGGGTGGGGGAGATGGTGAGCTGTGACCATACACGAAACACCAGCTTCCAGACAAGAGGTGAGGCAGATGCAGTAGTATAATAAAAGTTCCAGAAATGTATTCATCCAATTAAAATATCTTTCATAACATGGCAATGTGAGAGACCTAGTTGTAATCGTAGTTCACCGGGTCAAGTAAACCAACGCGTTTCAGGTCATGCGACCCTTACTCATGCGGACCTGAAGCACCTACATAGCTTCAGGTTAGGTCAAAGTTTCACAAGTACACCATTGAATATATATATATATATTATATATATATATATATATTATATATATATATTATATATATATATATATATATATATATAATGTAGAATCGATTATACAATCAAAACTGATATGAGATGTCTTGTCTAACATTCAAACCGTGTGGTACGCGAGTCCATCTGCCTCAACTCTTGCCTGGAAGCTGGTGTTTCATGTATGATTCATGGGAAACCTCCTAGGCTTAGTCTCCTTCACCGCGCTTTGTTCAAGAGGTCTTCCATTAAAGTGCCAAGGGGGAGCTGATACTCCATTATTATATAGATCTGTGACCATCTCCTATTGTAAATGACAGGTCTTGTATTATCTACACATTGGTGTCACCTTTCATTGTTATCCTGCCTGTTCTGATAATGAGGAAATTGCTGAAAAGTTTTCTCCACAGTATAGGATGCGTCAGAGTATTATAAGGCCTTGCGGTCAAAGTAAAAACTAAAGGATTTCATTTTTTTTTACATGTAAATAGGCCATAAATAATGATTTTTTTTTACAGGATTTAATTAGAAGCTGACAGTTCTGAAACCAGATGAAGTCTATATGAGATGAAACGCTTTGTTTCTTTTATAATAAATCTTTTTTATTTTAATAAGCCTTTTATGGTGTGTACTACCGGTGTTTTTTGCGCTAAAAACTTTCCATTTGGGTTCACGGTGTTCACGTGTACCAGGTTCAGCTTGTCTTGAACTACGGATTATTTGTTCTGAAGGAGAATACCTTGTGATAAAGCACAATCGAGAGGTATCACAGCCTGCACACAGTAGTACAGAGTCATAGTGACTTTTGTGCCACCATCTAAGGTCCATGAACATGGCTCCAGCTCGCATCAGGTTGAGGACTCACTATGTATGTTAAATATACCGAGCTGTATCTTTATACTAAAACTTAGGGATATTAAGAACTTATTGGCACAGAGTTTATATATTAGGAGACGAGTCAATGACTGGTACTGCTGCCTTATCTCACCATGACCAGAGCTTCTTGTCCAACCAAAGCCAAGTCCGCATGCAGCTTGTATATTCCTTCTATAATCTGAACACAATTAGTTACTTGGCCTCTCAGTATCTGGTTGATGTGCCTACGAGAGGGGAATTAGATGGTGAGTTCTGCTTACGACAGCCTTGTTATGACTGTGATCCATGTACAACTCGCTGCAATATGTCCCTATTAAATGAATGACAGATAATAGATAAATAATGGCAGCAGCGGTCCTTTCATCTACAGGTAATGCCAGGAGAGCTGGATACAGCCGAACAGCTAGACAGACAATTGGCATGAGAAGAGGAAAAGAGCCTCTCAGACAGCAGGAATCTGACATGGGGTGAGGGGGGAAGAATAGAAGGCGACAGACTCCAAGTGTGGGAAACTGGGGGAAGGGAGCTAAAAACACACTCAAACCAAACATCACCAGGGGCACAGGATAAGAATCAGTCTGGGGGTGTGCGGCAGGAGGGGGAGACCGGGCGGTGGGAAGACGTGCACACAATATGAGGGATGAAGAAAGAAATCATGGGCAGATGTGCAGAGCGCAGTTCCCAAGAATCCTGCTAATTGTATTACACTCACCGGCCACTTTATTAGGTACACCATGCTAGTAACGGGTTGGACCCCCTTTTGCCTTCAGAACTGCCTCAATTCTTCGTGGCATAGATTCAACAAGGTGTTGCAACGATGTCAATGGTTACAAGGGGCCAAAGAGTGCCAAGAAATATTCCACACCATGACACACCCCACCAGCCTGCCGTTGATACAAGGCAGGATGGATCCATGCTTTCTGTTGTTGACGCCAAATTCTGACCTACCATCCGAATGTCGCAGCAGAAATGAGACTTCATCAGACCAGGCAAGTTTTTCCAATCTTCTACTGTCCAATTTCGATGAGCTTGGGCAAATTGAGCCTCATTTTCCCTGTTCTTAGTGAAAGGAGTGGAAACCCGGTGTGGTCTTCTGCTGCTGTAGCCCATCTGCCTCAAATTTCGCCGTATGTGCGTTCAGAGATGCTCTTTGCCTACCTTGGTTGTAACGGATGGCTATTTGAGTCACTGTTGCCTTTCTATCAGCTCGAACCAGTCTGCCATTTTCCTTTGACCTCTGGACATCAACAAGGCATTTCGCCCACAGGACTGCCGCTCACTGGGATGTTTTTTCTTTTTCGGCCTTCTCTGAAAACCCCTAGAGATGGTTGTGCATGAAAATTTCCAGGAATCAGAGTTTCTGAAATACTCAGACCAGCCTTCTGGCACAACAACATCCCACGTTCAAGGCACTCAAATCACCTTTCTTCCCCTAATGATTCCCTCGGTTTGAACTGCAGGAGATAGTCTTGACCATGTCTACATGCCTAAATGCACTGAGTTGCGCCATGTGATTGGTGATTAGAAATTAAGTGTTAACGAGCAGTTGGACAGGTGTACCTAATAAAGTGGCCGGTGAGTGTATGTGCAGGTTTAAATGGCTGCAGCTCAGTGCTGTTAGGATGCGGGTCTACACAGAGTCATATGCAGATATGTGATTCAGTATCAAGACGATACATTGATAACCAGAGTTGGGAGGCACAGAGCCTTTAGACGGAGTCTTATCTACTTCTCCGAATTTCTCACAGAATTCTTTCCATAGAGACATGCCAGAAGACGGGCACAAAGCTTGAGAGATGCAAGGTCACCTACACCAATATATTAGAGCACGTGTCAGACCCAAGAACCAGCGCCTGAATCTAGCCCATAACAGCCAGAGCTTAGATGGGCAAGGTGCGGATGACAGGCTCTCCACAGTCCCTGGAGGACGCAGCTAGTGATTGGCAGGGGTGGCAGCAACAGTGAAGGGAGCTGGTGCCATCTTGGAATGGGATCTCTGGCTTGCTTCTCCACACTGCTCTGCTCAGCAACTCACAATTAGTGGTACAGCTAGCACAATGGCACCCATGCCACCCTCCAAGATGGAAACTTCAGTGCTGAAGAGGTTGAAGGGTTGGCTACAGTCATAAAGCATATCTTGGCCTTCAACTGACCATGTGGCACACCACGGCCCTTTGAGTGCAACCATAATGCTTGGTGAATATGAGTTTGACACACACGTATTAGAGAATTGCTCATACTGCAATTCCTTAGTATAGTGTTATTTTTGGAATTGCTCCATTTTTCAGAGGACACTCACATATTAAAGAACTCACAGTAATATCAAAAAATATGCACAGATCACTATTCAAAAAGGCATATCACAGATTTGAGGGTATAGTAATCCTTTTAAAACTTAACTTTTACTAATCACTCTTTAAAAAAATTGTATTCCTTGTATAGAAGTATAATATTCCTTATATAATAACAATTTCATCACTGTGTCCAGTTGAACATATCATTTTACATATATCGGGATCAACAGTAATATTTTACTACCAATCAATGGTCACTTACGTTTCGTAGTCATCTCCACACTTGGAATCATCCTGTATGTATATCTTCTTCTTTTCAAGCTTATATTTTTCCTACAGCATTAATGGAGAGATCAACACTGACCCTATTACACCTCTATTCTGTCCCTTAAGTTAGACAGAGTTGTCGTCCCAAAAAGGACGGCCCTGTGACCAAGATTTCTCCCTCTAGATCCCTATTCCACCCTACTACACTCACAGAGTCCAGACTGGATCTCTCCTCTATATTAAAAAATATAATAAGGCTTACAAAAAAGTTATTCACATGTTTCTACCTATTCAAAGTAATAAGTTTGCCAGTTGAGGTGGGCGGGGCTAGCCTCCGATTGGCTGGGTTTGAAAAAAAACTGACACTCTGAATGACTCTTCGAATGACTCTTCTGGCTGTAAACTGCAGAATTGATCATTAAATACACGAAAACTCCAGCATCTTACAGAATAAGGGACACAGCGCTGGAAACAGCAGGTCTGACACTACCTTGTTCTGTCCTCAGCCAGGGGGGCAAAAACTATGTGACAGGTTCCCTTTAATTCTGTTCCAATGGCATACCTGCTTATTCTACACTACCATATGCTCAGCTTCTGCCCAGCGGCGTAACTAGAATTCAAAGTGCCCCATAGCAAAATGTGATAGGGCCTCACCACCTAAGGACATCAAACTAAACAGCAGCATAAATAGCAATAAATGTATAAATAATACCATCATTTATCAGGGAATCACAAAAAACTGTGATTTACGGCAAAACTACATACTGGAAAATATCAAATATGAGTTATTAGTAGATATTTTGGCCAAAATACGCAAGCTAGCAACCCACGTCAAGGCTCCTCATTGTTTTGGGCGTCCCTACACAAGCCTTACTAGCAATTTACAAAAAAGAAAAATCACAAAAAATCACATTATTTACTGAAAAACAAAGAGCTACATGTCTGTACGGGGCTGCACCAGTATTCTGAGCAGGCACATTATAAAGCACCCACGACACGGCGTCTCGCACTACAACCGTACAAAGCTACACATTTATGACTGAAGGACGGCAAAACCAGGCGCAATACTGCTGGAACAGCCAGACAAAGTTAAAAGTGGTTTACCTGAGCCTGAATTGTCGTATTGCAACTAGAAGGCGCCTGGATGTATGACCCGCAATAGGACAGGTTCATACATTCTGGTGCATTCTACACTACTAATGCGCGCAATAAAATTGAGGTGTGGGCACCAGTGTTAATACATGTCGCCCCTAATATAGAGTTTTTAAAGGGTTTTAACATGATGTAAAATACCTACCGTTGGCCGCCAGCCACGATCCGGCCATGCATGTGAATAAGGAGGGAGGCGCTAGCAGGCGTCCTCCTCATTCACTTTAATGGAACTTCTGAACATAGCTGAACACACTCACACAGCTCCCATAGAAGTGAATAAGGAGGATGTCCTAGCAACTCAATCCTCATTCACATGCATGGCTGGATTGCAGTGGCTATTTTACATCATGTTTATACCCCTTAAAACTCTAGACTAGGGGGCGACATGTCAGAAAAGATGTGCCACCAGTTTTAAGGCGCATTAAATGAGTATGTAGTGCCCCTGAATGTATGAACCTGTCAAAAATCTGGTGTCTGGTCTGCCTTGCATAGTATAATTGAGACGCCTAATCTAGGTGCATAGCATAATCTAGGTGCACAGCATATCATCGCTAGCATATTTGATGCGCGTTACTTTCGTGCCTGGTATATAATGTGCCTAGTTTTGATGTACTACAGTTCATTTATGTAGCGAATAGGGCGTCAACAGTTTTTTGCTGCAAAATACACCAAAAAATGGCGCAGCCCTAATGGGACATGTCGCCTTCTGTGTTTTTCAGTAAATAATGTCCCATTTTTCTGTGATTTTTCTTTTTTGTAAATTGGCTAGTGTAGGGACACACAAGACAATGAGGAGCCTTGACATGGGTTGCCAGCTTGAGTATTTTGGCCAAAATATCAGCTAATAGCTCATGTTTGATATTTTTGCCCTAAGTATTAGGGAGCAGTGGGTGTCAGTATTTTGTGTTGGACAAGTGAAATATGCTGGGCAGCCGACCTAATTGAATAGTAGAGGCATCATCAATCGGTTGTAAGCCAGCATGGTGCTCCACATGTACTGTAGTTGTATAATTGGCACCGGTTTTAAGCCTTATGTATGTGCATTTGTAATACTAGCGATCACTCCTCCCCCCATGGATAGTCAGCGTGTGAGTGGTTGATAATCAGTATTTTTGCATTTTTTGCAATCTCCCCATATGGTATTATGGCTTTTCTGCATACTGGTGTGAACTGGTCCTTATCCAATGTGCAGTTTTATACAGGGCATCAGCCCCCTAATGAATGGGTGTGTGAGCAATTGTTCACTACTGAGCTGCACCTGGGACTTCTGTTGCATCCTATTGGGAATAAATCTTTGTCCAGCCATTGAGCTGTAATTATGGCTTTATGCCTGTGTTAGTATCAGGGAATCCAAATAGTACTGGAGAGCAGAAAGTCACCAACTACTTGTTCCCTACAAAAAGGAGAAATGTTCTTGTACCGGAGTGGGGCCCCTCAACCTCTGGGCCCCGGGTGCTGTTTGCTCTGGCTATAGTCCCACCGAATGCTTCTACCTTCCCAGACTGTGTCCTCCCATTATAGATTGTAAGCCCTCGTAGACAGGATTTTCTTCCCCTCTTTACCAGTCTGTTCATCATTTAGTTGATGTTTATGCTACCTGTTTTTGTTTTGTGTTAATCACTCACTTAGATACAGAGTGGAAAAACTATTAAAAAATTACATATGTTCATCAAGTTCAAGCAAGAGGGGTATAAGTCATTTTAAAACTTTTTTCCCCCTATTGCTCCGGAGTATAGACCTCTTATTACAAATAGAAAATAATAAGCACGTCGTTGTTAGGGCGCCTCAAGACGGCATAGACAAAATACCGGTCGCATTCTATCTTAAAGGGGTTTTGCCACGATCTAATGTTGATGTGGGATCCTCCAAAATGGGTATTTAATCACTTTTCTAAATATATGTGAATACAAAAAGTGAAGCCTCTGAGAGCTACAGCTTTGCTCAGTCCCCCTTAGTTTCCTGACAGTTTACATTAGACACGACCAGGACACTGACAGGAGCTGATCTGGCCACGCTTGCGTGTTTGCACTTCTTATCTAATGACAGGGAACATGAAGGAGCTTGCAAGGGGCTGGAGAGAAAAGTGCAGTGCATGAGGCTGTCTGCTGTATAGAGAATCCACTGGTTATAATGTAATTATTTGAGTAAACTTTTCAGATGCTCCCTGCTTCCTCGCTCTCTGCTCACCCCCTCCCTCTCTCCCCTGACTCAGCATGCTTTGTTTATCTTTTTATCCTCTCTCTTGAGCAGATACGAGCTAAAGAACTCACTTTGTGGCAAAACCCCTTTATGAAGTTTGTCGTCTCTTGGATGGTTTCGGGGGACAGTCCTGTCTTCAGTTTGTGGTTTCGCTCGTCCCCTTCAGCCATTGAAATGCGCATCTTCTGGCTGAAAACTGGGCAGAAGATTGAGTGTGTTCTAAGTTTTTCGGAATGCCAGCGGTGTAAAAAAAAAAAAAAAAAATCAATCTATGTGGATGATTGACAGTCGGTTTTAAGATGGTTTTCAAATCCGAAAACCATCTGAAAATCTGACCGAAAACCGTGCTGTATGGATGGAGCCTTACTATGACTGAGGCACCAGCCACATCAAACATCCAGAGAACAGACAAGAAGTAACACGGCTGACAGATACAGTATAACTAATACTCGACATAGATACATTGGTGAATGATTTAGTCCATAATAAGGTGGCTGAAGAGAGGTTTCCACAACAGAGCGAGGGGTTAATTCGGCGGCAGGCCGTCACTCATCTGCTTCCACAGAAAATAGATTATAGAAAATCCTACAATTTGGTTGAGGCTTAACATGTTAAATCCAAGGGCATGAGCTGCAGGGCTGCCTCAGCCAGAGATAATGCTGCAATTGCTGGAGGAGCGGAAGGAGGAGGACACAAAGGGGGAATAAGCAGCTTTTTCATAAAATGTCTGTGCAAAAGAAGGAGTTAGGAGTTGTCATGTCTGATTTAGCAGAAACCCGTGTTGAAGTAATCATCACATAAAGGAAGACCTGGTAACTCTCCTGGGGAGTCTGTATAAGCTTGTGTTCCCCATGAAATAACAATACTGAAGGATCTTCTCTCATAACTATGAATTGTGCCATTCTGACTGTCTTATCTCCTAGAAGTGTAGAACTAAATTGACAACTGGGTGTTACAATTGCTCAAATGGGTTTGACCCTATATACTCTGGTATCGTTTGTTCCGATTGGACATTATTAGTATGTGTAGAGAAACATCCCCACTGACACCATGCAATTGTCAATGGACTCATAGGGCGACATGTATGTATTTTCTATATTTACTATTTTGCCATAGGCAAACTTAAACTCTACCAGTTCTCTATCTATAAAACACTAAAACGTAACTTTTATTATGTATAACTCTTAACCTCTATACACACTATTTAAAAACCTGATTTCTAACCTCACCATTTAACCCTTTCTACTTCTGAAGGAAGGAATAGATCCTTATCCATTATCAAGTCTGGTGGAACCCCACCTACCAACAGGAAAGCCTTATATATACAACAAATGCTTGATTCCAGTGCGGGATCCCAAGCCTCCGACTTGTGCAATCGTCCCTTATCTAATGGACACCGGACAAATAAGGCCCCCTTTTGCCACCCGCTGCAGAGGGTGTCACTTGTAGACAGAGGTGAGAAATCACAATTTAAAACATCATGCCTGACCTCCCCGACATGTTTCACCAGCTAACCTGGCTTCATCAGGGGTTAGAGCCTTATTTGTCCTGTGTCCATTAGATTAGGGACGATTGCCCAAGTAGGAGGCTTGGGATCCCTCACTGGAGTCAATAATTTGTTGTATATATAAGGCTTTCCTGTTGGTAGGTGGGGTTCCACCAGGCTTGATAGTGGAAAAGGAGCTATTCCTTCCTTCAGAAGTAGAAAGGGTTAAATGGTGAGGTTAGAAATAAGGTTTTTAAATAGTGTGTATAGAGGTTTAGTGTTAAACATAATAAAAGTTACGTTTTAGTGTTTTATAGATAGAGAACTGATAGAGTTTAAGTTTGCCTATGGCAAAATAGTAAATATAGTGATCAGAAGTCACTCTCTGTTCTCTTGTGAGATTCCCCTTTTTTTTTGGAGACTATTTGACATGTATGTATTTTGGCGCTCAGACACCATCTTTTTACGCGCATTTGTAGTGTAGAATGTGCCTGGATCTATGAATCTGTTCTACTGCGGGTCATAGATTTAGCGCTTTCAAGCTACTAAGCAACAATTCAGGTTCCAGCAGTAATGCGACTAAAGTCATAAATGTGTAGAATCGTACGGTTGTGGTGCGACACGCATCCAGCACGCACCCCCGATCTCAGGTGCATTACAAAGTGCTGCGGGCGCTCTATAATGTGTCTAATTTTGGAGTGTGCCTGGTTAAAAAATATAGCGAACAGGTCTGCGCCAGTTTTCGGGCTGAGAAGATGGCAGACTTCTGGCGCAGCCCCGTACATACATGTCACCCATAATCTCCCAAAAGGAATAACAGAGGAATAGTAGAACACAAAGTGATAGCATGGTTAAGGTTGAAAAAGACATACGTCTATTAAAAGGGTTGTCTCATCTCAAAGTTTCATAGGATGCATGAATGAAATAATGCTGCTTTGCTCTGTAACTTCATGGTCAAGCTGTCTGTAATTAGCATATGAGCTCCATGTATTCAGACTTCTCTGGTTATTATGTTTATCAGTCTAGATTAGCTAAATTACCTTCTCTGAGGTCCAGAGAAGCTTCTGAGCAAATCTAAACAGTAATTAGTCTTTTGTCTGAAAGATCAGATAACACACAAGCTTTCACACTGCTGGCCACTACCTGTGTGATGACATCACTCCCTGCTATCAGATAGAACAAACAGCAAGAGAGAAGGAGTACACAGGTCAGTCACTTGGGGAACCAGAGAGCCCTCAGAAGCTGATAAAATCACCTTAACAAAAAAAGATGAACAACGCAATATATTTGGAAAACGTCTTTATTTAGTGTTCCCTACAATTTGAAAGTTATTCTTTGTGGCGAGACAATCCCTTTAAGCTCAGTCTATAACCCTTCTGTGTAGATCTAGAGGAAGGTAAAAACTGATATGACCATATGAGGTGACTGCTGATTGCCCCATACTAGAGGGAAAATCAATTTTGTGACTCCAACTATATCAGAATAAATTCCTGGATCAACTATCTCCAGAATCTAGTAACCATAACTGTATTGTTACAGAGGAAGGCAAAAACCTGGATAAAGTGGATGCCAATTGCCCCAAACTAGAGGAAAAATTCCTCCCTAACAACAAATATAACAGAATAAATACTTGGAACATCGTCCTATCTCTAGAATCTAGTCTCTATAACCTGTAATATTATAGTTTCAATAAAGGCATCCATGACCTCATCATCACCACCTCTTGTGGCAGCGAGCTCCATAGGAGAGTGTGATGAACCATAAGAAAAATACTGATGCTAGAGCAGATGTGAAAAAGGGGGTTTAACACACAATGCCACATGTATGGAAATTGTCTAGGTCTAAGGCCTCGTTCAGACGGCTTATTAAAGCCGGAATTGCAAGCCGGATTGCGCTCGCAATTCCGGCTTGAATAAGGGGCGGGGTGGGGGCGCGGCCTGCCGGCCCCATAGACTTCCATTATCCATGGCGCGTATTGCGCCTGGATAATGTGCATGTCACGGAATCCACTGTTCTCTATGAGTGGATTACTGTGGATTACCGTAATTACTGCGACGGATTGGCGCCGTACTGCAGCGCAAATCCGGCTCGCAGTACGGCGCCAATCCGCGGCGAAATAAGCCATGTGAACACGGCCTAAGACTGTTTTTGTTCGCCATAACAGCCAATCAGAGGCCATAGCAGCCAATCAGAACTCATAGCAGCCAATCAGAGCCCATAGCAGCCAATCAGAGCCCATAGCAGCCAATCAGAGCTCCACTTTAATTTCATATAATGCTCTGAAAAAAATGAAAGCTGATCCCTTATTGGTTGCTAAGAACTCCTATTGGCTGCTATGAGCTCTGATTGATAGGTTGTAATGGGCAACAAAGAAAGTCTTAGTCTTATAAAGTTTTATTTTTTTTATTTTTGTTAAACCCAGAAGTTTTTTTTCTATTACTTTTTAATCCACTTCTCCTTTCGCTCAAAAAACTATATAAAAAACATTTCTAAAAAAAATTAAATGTGTGAAATCACCCTAAGCAAAGCTTTATTGGCTACTTTTATTTTCTTTGATCAAATGCAATCAGTTCTACTAAGGCATAAGTAGCAAAGGGGCTTCATAAGGAGCCTTTTACAGTCACCGAGCCCCCTATACAACATTGGGTTTAAAGGGGTAGTCTCACTACAAGGATTGCTTTTTATGTTAAAGATCTTGCAAAAACAAGTCACTTTGCAATATGTGTTCAGTACCAGTATCCTACCTATTCCTAGATATCCCCTCTTGTATGGGCTGCATCAGCTCCTCAGGTCACTATAGCTACAGACCTGTTTGATCTCTCCTGATAGGCTGCCAGCACTGGTTGCTATAACTACACTCCTGGCTTCTACTGCAGCCAGTAAACACGCCCCAGAATTCAAAGTGAAACCAAGAAAACAGGACTGAGGGAAGATGAATCAATGTAGTGAGACAACCCCTTTAAGGATCATTTTTAGTCTTCTCTTACTAGCTGTGTTAATCCCAGCCATCTAGTGGTACATGGACCACTAGACCATCAGGGATGTCATATAAAATGGCAAATAACCCCAGTTACATAGCACAAGCTGTTAGTTCTGTTAGGACTGAAATGATACCACTGGTAATCAAGAACTACTACTGACCATGAGAGACTGACGGAGCACAGATGGGATATACAGCTCACATCTGAGGATTACTATTCTATGTACCACAAACCACCAGGGACAATATATTGTGCGCCACATTCTGCACTATTATCCCAGAGGCTGGTATTATTCAATTACAAAAACATAAAAAAAAAACATTTTGCACAAATTATATTTGTCCTCACAGGATATAGTATAAAAGTCTGATTGATGGTGGTATCACTACAAGGATCCCCACTAATCACAAGAACGGGGCCCCCAAGTCTCCTGTTCCTCCATTCTGCAATCCAGGATGAAAGGAAGTGTTTGAATGAAGCAGCGGTCAATCAAAGTAGTGTGTAATGGGCTACTGCTGATCTAGTGATCCTGTGAATAGGTAACAAGCACCAATTGTAGAGAAAAAAAACATTTGGCAAAGTCCCTTCTGAGGCCAGCTGGTAGCTCACTATGAGCCGACCTCAGAGAACAGGGACATAGTCGCTCTTGTTCAGTTCTCCTCGTTCTTCTCTATAGCCAAGTGTGCTCAGGTATATTCAATGCTGCCATAGACATGAACTGGGGAGAGCTGCACAAATGCAGCCATCTCCCCATTCTGTGAGGCCTCATAGTGAGCTGATAAGGGACTTTGTCAAAACCCCTTTAAGATGGGACTTCCAAGGTCAAAACTGGCATTTCCGCTACCCTGTATGATCTATAAATGTTGTGGGGTATGAGTAATATATACTAAACACACACCACTGAAATTTAAAAACTAGTTAGGGATTCCCAAGCCTTATTGAGTGCAAATAATAGGATCATATTTCAGAAGTGGAAGATGTACAGCATCTTAGAAAAGTCAGAACAACTCTCACATGTTAGTAAGTATTGCATTATGTCTTTTCATGGGACAACACTGAAGATATGACACTTTGATATAATGTAAAGTAGTCAGTGTACAGCTTGTATAACAGTATAAATTTGGTGTGTCCTCAAAATAACTCAACATACAGCCATCAATGTCTGAATCGCAGGCAACAAAAGTGAGTTCAACCATATGTGAAAATGGACAAATTGTGCCCAACTTGCCATTTTCCCTCCACGGTGTCATGGGGCTTGTTAGTGTCACAAGGTCTCAGATGTGAATGGTGTGAGCAGGTGTGTTAAATTTGGTGTTATCACTCTCACACTGTCTCATACTGGTCACTGGAAGTTCAACATGGCCCCCCTCATGGCAAATAGCTGTCTGAGGATCTGAAAAAAAGAATTGTTGCTCTACATAAAGATGGCCTAGGCTATAAGAAGATTTCCAAAACCCTGAAATTGAGCTGCAGCATGGTGGCCAAACTGTAGAGAGGTTTAACAAAACATGTTCCACATAGAACAGGCCTGGTCGTGGTCAACCAAAGAAGTTGAGTGTACATACTCAGTGACAATATCCAGAGATAGACATGTGAGTGCTGTCAGCATTGCTGCAGAGGTTACAGGAGTGGGGGGATCAGCCTGTCACTGCTCAGACCATGCGCCACACACTGCATCAAATTGGTCTACATGGCTGTCGTTCCAGAAGGAGGCCTCTTCTAAAGATGATGCACAAGAAAGCCCACAAACGGTTTGCTGGAGACAAGCAGACTAAGGATATGGATTACTGGAACCACGCCCTGTGGTCTGATGAGACCAAGATAAACGTATTTGATTCAGATGGTGTCAAGCTCATGTGGCAGCAACCAGGTAAGGATTATGAAGACAAGTGTGTCTTGCCTACAGTCAAGCGTGATGGTGAGAGTGTCATGGTTTGGGACTGCGTAAGTGCTGCCAGTTGTGGGGAGCTACAGTTCTTTGAGAGAACTATGAATGCCAAAATGTACTGTGACATACTGAAGTGGAACATGAAACTAATGGTGACTTAAAAAAATATTGACACTTTGGGCGCAATTTGTCTGTAACGGATGTGGTAGTGGATCCTCTGGACCACCACAAGCGATGGTGTAAGACACGCCAGGGAGCGGAGTCTAAGTAGGTCTGGTTTTCACCAGAGCCCGCCGCAAAGCGGAATGGACTTGCTGCGGCGGATTACTACCCCTGGCGTGACCTTCTTGCGGTGGCAGTCGAGGTGTTGCGCGGTACAGAATCGTGAAGCAGGCTCGTAGTCGAGGACAGGCAGAAGGTCAGGACAAGCGGCTAAGGTTCATGGTCAAAGGACAGAGGCAGAAGTTACGGTACATGGTAAATCAGAACAAGGCACTTTGGAACGCTTCCTCTCAAGGCACAGGGCACTATCGATTCAGGCAAGGTGCTCGGGAAGAGGCAGGGCTTAAATAGGGTCAGCGCCCGGTAAGACCAATCACCGGCGCACTGTCCCTTTAAATTTTGCTGAAGTGCCGCGCGCGCGCGCACCCGACCTGCAGCAGGAGCGCGCGCCGGGACGGAAAGAGGAGTGTGGAAAGGTAAGTGGGATACAGGAGCGCCGGAGTGTCCGCAGCCCGAGCGTCGGGCTGCGGCACCGGCCGCAGCAGGAGGCGCTGCGGCGTTGCGGGTGTGCCTGCGACCCGACACGGGGGTCGCAGGGACACCCGTAACATTGTCCATTTTCACTTAGGGATCTACTCGCTTTTGTTGCCAGCATTTTAGATATTGATGACTGTGTTGATTTATTTTGAGGGCACACCAAATTTACACTGTTATACAAGCTGTACACTGACTACTTTACATTGTATCAAAGTGTCATATCTTCAGTGTTGTCCCATGAAAAGATATAATACAAAAATTTCCCAGAAATTTTGTACTTATTTTTTGTGAGCTACTATATGTAGATTTTATGCTTTTTTTTACACTTAGAATATTTTTGCGAAATGTTTCCATTGACAGTAGAGTCGCTATGCCAAGTATTTTCATGCATTTTAGCCCATTTTAGCACGCGTAGCCTGGACACTGTCAGGGAGGGGGCCCTCAAAAATTTCCCCTGTAAATCTGGGACCCTTCTCCCATTTTATATAATGTTTTGCGATAGATTTTAACAAGGGTTTAAATTCATAGGCCCACAGACTGTTTATTGACCCAGCTGCCAGTGGATGTTTCTGAGATGCCAGAGTCCCTGACATATCACTAAAACATTTCTATCCCCCACAGAAAGGGGGGAAAACCCCTTATTGAATAAAAAAAATTGGAAAAAATTTTGTTTTTAAGTCTTTTTTTAAACCCCAATTTTGTTTTTAAAACTGTAATTTCTCTCACTCTTCTCCGCAAATCACCCCCACCCCCCAAAAATTCATTTCGATTTTCCCATCCAGATTTTTAACACTTTTCTATATGATGATCCCCAAAATTTTGAAAAAAATCTTTAAAGACGTTTTTTGGAAAAATAAATTTTAAATTGAATAAACCTTCTGCAGTCATTGATGATAGGGAATGGGACCACCCTCAGAGAACAAAATTTAAAAAAGATTTTTTTTTGGCATATACTGCTCCCCAAAAATTTTGGGGATAGGGGGTTTTTGGTTTTGGTTGATATTTTCGGGATGAACAAAAACATTTTTGAAAATTTTTTTTTAATGAACAAAAAATGAGAATCTTTAAAACTTTAGGTCCCAAAAAGCCCAAAATCCCTCAATGTTTCGTACTTGCACAATTGTAAACTCAAACGGGCATTTTTCACACCGGTATACGGGGCTACCCAACAGAAATTCTAAAAAGCTTGGCCCCCCCCCTTCCACGTTTTCTTTCCCCGGCTTTTAAAAGAAGTGACATTTTAACTTCTTTCCCCGGGTGCTCATTTCACCCCGGGGGAATACAAGAAAAATCATAAACTAAAAGTGAGAGCTTATGCTTTTCCCGTATTTTCGGGGTACTTCTGGTGTTTGCAACACAATTAGCGGGAAGTATACCCCAAAAAATACCCGGTTTGGACATGCCTAACAAGGAGCTTAATGGAAAATTCACAACAGGTATTTGCCCCTGTGTACCCTTTTTTAATGAAAAAAATTAATAATTTAAATTTTTTATTTTAAATTGGCCTTCCAATTTTTTTTGCCGGGATTTTTTACACCTTGGGGTAAACAGGTATAAATGGAGCTGACCAAATTTCTTGGTTTTTTGAGCTAAAAAAAATTGTTTTAAACCCAAAATTTGGCCCCAAATTTTGGGCATCCATTCTTAGAAGTAGCAATTTATGATTCTTTGGAACCCAAATCTAGGGGGCAAAAACCGTTAGAGCGGGCCGGGCCGGGGTTTAAAAGGTGGTCCCCTGACCCAATTTGTGGTATTGGTTCCAGGCCCGATGTATGCCTGCAGAAGAACAGCCGGAACCGGGGAAAAGGGTTTGGTGCCTGAGCCAGACTTTTGGTATTGGTTACACTGCGCCGTAGGGTATGCCCTTGCTGAAGAACCCCCGGGCCCGGGGGAAAAGGGGTGGTCCCTGACCCAGACTTGTGGTTTTGGGGTTTCTAAAACTGGGGCCTGTTGTTGCCCCTGCGAAGAACACCCAACCCGGGGGTTAAAGGGGGGCCCGGAGGCCAGACTTGTGGTATTGGCTCTACATTTGCCCCTGAAAGTATAACCTTTGCAGAAGAACAGCCAGACCGGGGAAAAAGGTGGGGGCCTAAAGCCAGATTGTGGTTTTGGGGCCCCTACCACTGCGTGTTAATGCCCTGCTGAAGAACAGCCAAAACCTTGGAAAAGGTGGTCCCCTGACCCCAGACTTGGGGAAATTGGGTTTAAAATTGCCCCTGAATTTTTATGACCTGAAAAAAAAGAACCCGGGACCCGGGGGAAAAAGGTTTGGTGCTGAGCCAACTTGTGGAAATTGGTCTACATGCCTTTGTTGACCTGAAAGAAAAAACGGGCCAACCGGGGAAAAGGGGGTTGGGGGCCTGACCCAAGACTTGTGGTTTTTGCTCTACACCTGCCCATATGAAATGACCGCAAAAGAACACCCCTTTTACCGGGGTTTTAAAGGGTTTGGTCCCTTTGGGGGCCGTTTTTGTGGTATTGGTTCTACACTCCCCTGTAGGTAGGGACCTGCGAAGAACACCCAAACCCGGGAAAAGGGTGGTCCCCTGACCAGATTTTTGGTATTGGCTCTGTAAAATCCCCCTGTATGTATGATCTGCAGAAAAAACAGCCATCCCGGGGGTTTAAAGGGGGGTGCCTGACCCAGATTTTTGGTTTTTGGGCCTTTTACACTGCCCTGAAATGTTGACCGGGCAAAAGAACGCCAGCCCGGGGGGAAAAGGGGTGGTCCCCTGATCCAGCCCTTGTGGTATTGGCTCTACATTGCCCCTGTTGTATAAACCTCAAAGAACACCCAAACCCGGGGGTAAAGTGGTGCCTGAGCCAGACTTTTTGGTATTGGCTCTACACTGCGCCTGTATGTCAAAACCCGCTGAAGAACAGCCAGCCCGGGGTTAAAGGGGTTTGCCTGAGCCAGCTTGTGGTTTTTGGTTTTTTCACGCGCCTGTATGAATGCCCTGCGAAAAACGCCAGACCGGGAAAAAGGTGGTGCCTGAGCCAACTTGGGGAAATTGGCTTACACTGCCTTAGTATAAACCTGCAGAAGAACAGCCAGCCCGGGGGGTAAAGGTGGTCCCGGGAGCTAGATTGTGGTTTTGGGTCTACACGGGGCACGTATGTAGGGACAACAGAAAAAACGGGCCACCCCAGGGTAAAGGGGGGCCTGAGCCAGATTGTGGTTTTGGGGTTTAAACACTGCCCTGTATTATGCCCTGCAAAAAGAACACCCAACCCAGGGTAAAGGTGGTGCCTGACCCAAGACTTGTGGTTTTGGCTTAAAAACTCCCCCTTAAATGTATCCCTGCAAAAAGAACAGCCAGGGGAAAAGGTGGTGCCTGACCCAGATTTGGGTGGTATTGGCTTAAAACTCCCCTTTGAATGACCCCCAAAAAAGAACCGGGCCCGGGGAAAAGGGTTTGGTGCCTGAGCCAGACTTGGGGGTTTTGGGCTCTTTTCACCCCCCTGTATGTATGATCTGCAAAGAAAAGCCAGCCCGGGTTTTAAAGGTGGTGCCTGAGCCGACTTGTGGTAAAGGCTCTCCCTTATCCTGAAATTTATGTTCTGCAGAAGAACAGCCAGACCGGGTTTAAAGGTTTTTGCCTGGCCAGACTTGGGGGTATTGGCTTACATGCCCTGAAATGTTGGTATGTATGCCCTGCAGAAGAACAGCCAGAACCAAAGGAAAATGGGGGTTTGCCTAAACCCAGATTTGGGGAAATTGGCTCTAAAAGGGCTTTTGAAAGTTGACCTGCAGAAGAAAATTTCATAATTCTAAAACCCCCTTTAAAAGCGTTTTTAGAACCGGCCGGGGGCAGCCCAAACGTTAACATGTAACCCCGGGTGTTTCAACTACATTTGGTCCGTATGGTTTTACCCAAACCCTTTTCTAAACAGGACGGGTGGGGTGGCTTTTTTTAAATTTAACATGGACCAATTTCCCATGGGGGGAAAACGGGTTTTCCCTTTATCCCCTATAAAGACAGAGCCATGGATCAACATGCCATATACTATGCATACTATAATATACTGTGCATATTGTGTTTCACAAGGAACATCAGATTCCTACTTTAGATCTGTCCACAGTATAAATACATGTGGGAGCCAGTGACAACTTTATGGGTTAGATGTAAAAGGGGTCATCCAGTGGGGAAAAAAAATCTTAAATGACTTTTTTCCTGCTGGGCGACCCCTTTAAGAAGAACTAGCTCCCCAGAGCAGGTCTTTATAGCAAATACATGTCTTCTTTATGAAATACCAATTCTGGAGTTTTTTTGTTTTTCATGCCGTTCCTCTGTTATTCCACCTGAATACTTATGAATGAATTGAGATATGGGTGTTTCCAGATGGGGGCATGACTGAGGAGAGAAACCCCAACTTATTACTTGTAACCAGCTTCTCTTTCGCACTAACTCTTTAAGACGGAGACAAAATTTCCTTTGATGGGTGAAGTAGGCCACAGCTTTATTAATGTTTCTTAAACCTTACTCCATAACAGCCAATGACCTCGGGGTCGAACGTCACATCCAGAGGTACTGGAGCGAGAGACACCCGCTGAGCTTTGACCAGAGGATGGAGAAAAACCGCCAGCTGTGACTTAAAAAACACAACCATTGTAACCATAACCAACCATGGCATTATAGGAAAGGAGCTGAGAAGCTCAAGCACCCTCTATTGGATGTAACAAATCCTCAATTTGCTTCTGACTGACTGAGTCTTTAGAAAGAAAAATGGATATTAGCCAAGCCAGCATCACTCATCTGCATACAGCCATTTCGGGGTTTTTCCCCCTCATCAGTGCAAAGCAGAGCGATACTGGCTGGCTGGGTTGGAGGCAATGAGTGGCTCAGAAAAGGGAAGATCTCTCCTTAGGGAGAGCACCATATAGGCGTGCGGAGATTCGAAATTGCCTTTTGCACTCCATGAAGCATCTGCATATGCGAAGGCAATTTCGAAGCATAGCACTCCTATATGGTGCTCTCCCCAAGGAGAAATATTCCTCTTTCATAACCAACCAACAAAAAAAGGGAGAGAGGGCAGAAAACAGTGAGCTCCAGAGGCAGGAAAGGCACTGCCCTATTCTTATTGATGAGATATGAGGAATAACTTCATGAGTGTTACTTATTATCTATCCATCCAGAGAAAATAGGGAGGATGAATGGTCAGCAAAGAAACAGTACCACCCCCTCCTCATCCCCATGGATCATATTCTAACATATACATTTTGTAAAGAAAACATTCCGCTATTATTATGACAACACTGAGACAAAAATGTTACAATGTATCTACAAGGTAATCAAATAGAGGAAGTATTCATCCATGCGGATGAATCTAATCACAACATCCAAAATGCTTCTTTCCTGTGACGTGATTATATAATGTCTCCACTGCTGTGCTTCAGCACTTACTCCCAGCATAAGAAGCTTATTCAAATACACAGTCATTACTTTTTGCCAGCTCTATCTACACCTGGGGAGTCAAACTCATTTTTTCTGAGGGCCAAAATAGCAACATGGTTACCTGCAAAGGGCACTTGGTAAGTGTAACCTTTCTGTGTAACCTAAGTGTAACCTTAGGCTAGGTCTACACAGCATTGGACAAAAAATGACCTGAAAACCAAATCCTAAAAACATTCATAAAAGTGAGTTTTTTGTCCACTGCCTGTCAAAAACTGCTGAAAAAAAGGTTGTTTTTTGGTGAGTTTTTTTCACATTTTTGCCACTTTTATGCAGAAATGCACAGCAATAGATTTGCAAAAAAACGCACCAAAATATGTCCGGCGCTTTACATAGACTCCAAGGATGTGGTTACACAGCAAAGACCAAATACTGGTCGGGTTTCATGACCGGTATTTTGTCTTTTTTTGGCATGTAAGGCAATGGCTTTGTCTGTGGTTTGTGAATTCAAGCCGTCCCCCTTTGCACCCAAATGCACTGCACGGATTTTCTATTAAAGTCTATGGGGGAGCGTTGGATGTCGGTTTTCAGACAGTAAAACCACAAACATCTTTAAAACCGACCAATAACCCTTGCCATGGGGACAAGCCCCAATAGTAAATTTTCTGCCCTGCTCAGTTTTTTTTTGCAACGTTTCAAAAACGACAAGCAAATAAAACGAGCATAAAAAAGACGTTCTGTGGAGACTACAGAATGTTTTTACTATGGAGTCTATGGGTCCTCTTTTTAGTAGTTTTTTCAGTGTTTTTAGAAAACGAAAAATGCTGGAAAAACTGACATTTTTCTATGTAGTGGAGACAGAGCCTAAGGGTTTGTTCACACGGCATCTTGCCTCCGTGTGAACATCCGCTTTTCTGATGAGTCTCTGGGTCCATCAGAATGGACCCAGGGACGCATCTAACAATTAGCAGTGAGTTTATCACTGCCGG
Source organism: Phyllomedusa bahiana (assembly GCA_025379985.1). Taxonomy (NCBI): domain Eukaryota; kingdom Metazoa; phylum Chordata; class Amphibia; order Anura; family Hylidae; genus Phyllomedusa; species Phyllomedusa bahiana. The sequence continues at coordinate 52,764 of JAODAL010007706.1, read as the reverse complement.
CAATGACAGACATGCAGCGGCGTTCACATGGGAGATCGCCGCTGGTGTTTGCATTGCGCCTTTTCGGGTCGTCTTTCAGATGCGATCCAAGAATTGCTTTGTCATTTCTGGATCGCATCCGAAAAAACGAACCCGACAGGCGTTTATGCAAACACGCAGAGGCGATCACTCATGTGAACGCCGCTGCGTGTCTGTCATTACCGGCAGTGATAAACTCACTGCTAATGACGCTAAAGACGCCGTGTGAACATACCCTAAGAGTGTATAAATGTAACAGACTCCTTGTCCAGGTAATTTTAATAACATATTTTTGGGATATTGGTGCACTGATAAAACAAAAAAACTGATACTGATCTCTAGTCTTACCTGCATTCCAGCACTGCCGCTGTCCACCGTCTCGGCTGGTCTTCTTTTTACTTTCGTTTAAAAGTCAGCACTGCAGCCACTAATTCACTTTCAAATGAACGTTTTTAGTATTAGTATTATTCATATGAATCCCACCGATCTAAAGGACTGTGCAGGACATCCGGTTACAGAAAGACAGCTTGTTTTATTTGGAAGATACGTTTCGTGTTAAGGAACACTTTATAAGTACCGTCCCAGGAACTGATGAAATGTTCTTTAACACGAAACGCGTGTAAAAGAACACTTCACCGACCATCTGCAGTGGACCTCATCACCATTAGTTCCCTAATATTTTGGGAAAGGCTTTTTAAAATTTTGTGCCTTGTCATTGCACAACACACAAACGTTAGTTGATATTTACATATATTTACTAACGGATTCCATTAAAGGGATTGTATCATTTTATTGAATGGTTTTCAGAATAAGGGGAGAGTGAAAACAAGCAACTTTGCAATTGGATGTCATTAGCAAAGCTGTCTTATCTTAGTTTTCTGTTCCCCAGTTCCCCAGTGCTGGTCGGATTCCAGCCCCTGGTCGTATTCCTGTCTCTCTCACTCAGAATAAGGGACAGGCAACAACTTCACTCTGTACAGCTAACAGCTCCTCAGTCACACCGCAGCTGCTTATACAATCAGAAAACAGCAGAATTGTGCTCGGTGCCTTAATGCTCCTGCGTGTAAACATAGAAGGCAGATGGATCTGTGCTCTGGATGTTTTCAGCTGAACCGATGAAACAATACATCCCCTTTAAGTCGCAGTACTGCGCTCGGGAGCACTGTCTCCAATCTGTTTTTTTCTTTACTTTCAAATGAAGACATCAGGCAATAGCATGAGACTACTCTAGCCAATCAGTGGCTGCAGCGGTGACGTTCTGTTTGGTCAGAGCTGGAAGTAAATAAAAGACCAACAGAGACGGCGGGCAGCGGCAGTGCTGGAATGCAGGAGAGAGAAGGGACTATAAACCTTTTTTTATTTTAACAGGGCAGTAGTATCCTAAAAATATATCTTATTGCAATGACCGAGGCAACCCATTTAACATGTTCTTAAATAACCTGAGACACCATATCACACACCATCCTCATCCATTGATTAGGGTAATGGTTTAAATAAGAGTTGGTGGTTCATGGAGGACCAAATAAGTGGACTAATGAAAGTGAAAGGAGTAAATACCAGGGAGATGTAGTGACTAGTGTGTAAGGATGAGGGTATGCTTAAGCGAAAAGGCGCCAGTGTGCGTGCAAAACACATTGCATTTCTATTGCTTTTATGCTAAATAAATCTGACACATAATCTGGAAAAACTAATTCCTACATGTCAATTTATCTCATTTTTATAATTATATTTTTATAATCCTATTTTATTTAATGTTTAATAGTTCGGTCCCTCACCGTTATCTATATTTTGATCTAAGTGCTACTAGTTCTTTAAGAAAAAGTATAGAAATGGCACCTACACAAGTATGGGGAAAAGCTATTTCATGTAAAACCCCTTCAGAAGACAAAGGGTGAGCTCCCTTCATCTATAGAAAAAAAAGATTCAGCCCACAGGGGAGAAAAGCAAGTTTTAATTGAACTGTGAATTGTGACTCTGTGAAGTAGCCGTCTGAGGAGCTGGTCACAACAGGAACAGGCGAGGGTTTCAGGAAAGGCTCAGATAACTACTTACTACTAAATAATATTGATACTTACTGTATGTAGCCGTATAAAATATCTGGATCCAGTCTGATGGGATCAGAAATCAAATATTCTCAAAGGGCAGATTGGTTCTTGCCTTATGGGTTTCAAAGTTTGCATCTGCTTAAAAATTCTCTACCCCCTTACCTTATCCACATCTTTCCCTACTCTTGGTTGAACTTGATGGACATATGTCCTTTTTTCAATCATTTTAATTATGTAACTATGTTGCTAAGCTACCGTGCCCCAATGCAAGATCTGTAACAAGACCCCCAAATATCACATGTCACTCATATGGGGAAGATACCCCTGACATCGAGTTTCTCAGCATTTTCATCCCCTCTAGCTACAACCATCCTTCACTGACTTCAATCATTGACCTATTCTGAGCATTCTAGTATTATATCCTTGCACACCATTCCAGTTGATCGATTTGGATTATTATTTTGATTATTAATGGTAATTAATTTAGATCATTAATGAGGTGAAGTCATAGGAAATTTTTATTTATTTGTACTCAACAGATGGATATACCGACACAACATCAAGTGGTTACTTAAAATTTAGGATAATCCTTTTCATTTTAATTGACACTTCTCTTAATTATTCTAGAAGACCCTTTGGAGACAAGCTAATCCTATAATTTTCGGAGGGTTCTTTTAGATTAGTTTTGTAAGGAGGTTTTAAAATATCCAGGCTAAAGACCCTATTAGGAATTTTTTTTAGCTGACTCAGCACTAACGACATAGAAGTGCTAATGACCTAACTGACGTAAGCACATTTTGTGGTCATGTGACTTTGCATCTTGAGATTTATCAGATTATACATTATTAGTGAGGAATGACTGTAGCTCATTTCCTTATAAATGTGTTAAAAAGATCATCTTTGCTGTGGTTGAACTAGGTAGGTATATCATGGTTGAAGGTGTATAACCATTCATTTAAATGTAAGGCTTTTAAATAAAACAACTCTCAGTATCCCCAGAGGCCAATTTATCCTATTAGACTATAGCTTTCTAGACCTCAAAGCAATAGCTATTCATTGAGAATGTAAGCAAAACACTCAATAATATGTCTGCGGGGTCAGACTACCCAACACTAAGACCTCCCAGTAGACCCAGGATTTAACATGATAACAGGCCACATGAGGTCAAGCAGAGGACAACCACTACTAAAACTGATAACTAAGCAGGTCACCTAATACTTTTGCTATTCACCATTTTTCTTCAATAACCCATTAGTCTTTTTTTAATGGTGTGGCCCCATGTATAAAACAATTAAGGTTGCAATTAATTTAAAAAAGGACATTTGCCAAAAAAGTTGCTGACCCAGGTAATTTCACTGGAGGCCAGAAGACCTATCAGCCCGCTTCTGGGGTGCAGAAACCAGAAAACCTGGAGAAAACGTACAAAAACAACTGGAAGAGCACACAGATCCTATATTTATTCAAGCCCAATGCAGCTGGACAGGAATACTGTCCACTGTCCTGCCCACTGCCTACTTCCAGGCATTATGTGATATGCAGATGCTAAGTAGAGGGCGAAAAGGCAAAACATAACTCTAGAAGCCGTTCATTTGGTGCTCTCCTCGAGGAGAGATCTTCCCTTCCTGAGCCGCCTGATGCCTCCCAAACAGCCAGCCAGTATCTTCTCTACTCTGCACTGAAGAGGGACAAAAATCCCGAAACAGCGTTGTCTGCAGATGAGAGATACTGGCTTGGCTAAAATCCTTTTCTCAAGACTCGGTGGGTCAAAAGAAAATTGAGGATTTGTTACATCCAACAGAGGGTGCTGTGGGCTTCTCAGCCCCTTTCCCATAATGCCTTGTGATCTATAGATACAGTATCATTTTCCAATGTTTTATATCAATATAGTCCATCATCTAGTCTATTAATATACTGTGATACATATTATAATAATAATTTAATAATATTATAATATATTATATAATAACAACGTAATAATACACGCAGTATACTGTAATACAACATACAGTGAACTTAACAAGGACCTGTGACCTTTCCTGACATTTCTGTTTTAGTAAATTTTTGTGTTCCCTGGGAAATAGCAATTCTGGAGCATCTTCTCTTCTAACTCTGTGTTGTGCTGTTCTTCTTATTCCTTCTAAAAACATAACAATCAGACAAATGGGTGTTACTATTCCGTTGTTCAGAAGGGCGTGTCCCTGCACACACTGACTGTCAGCACTGATTGGACAGTGTCAGACTGTGCAAGGACATACCCCCAATTGATAACGCCCAGCTGACAGATTCAGTAAGAAGAAATAAGATATAAGAGAAGAGGCTCCAGAATTGTTGTTTCACAGGGAAAACAAGGATTTACTACAACAGACCTGTCTGGAATGGACCCAGGTGAGAATCAGTGTATTGCATATGCATACATTAAAGTATACACCTATTAATATGTAGTATAATATCAACTTTATATAGTAAAGCATAACATTTATTGTGTCCTCTTAGCCTATGTTGTAGTGCAATCATTGCTGGGTAATGGTTTGTCATATGTCACAGATCAGTATATTGAAGTGGTAGGATTCCTTGTAACAAAACCACATACACTACAGCATATTAAGACCCATGTACACATTCTGGTAATCATATTAGTGATTGCCGAAACGATTGCTGTAAGCGACCTAAGTCACTTGTCTAATTATGTCAGCTGTCATCTATCCATCAGACTCTTCATGTTTACATACCTCAATGTTATATCCACCAATGAGTATTTCTATGTAAACATAGGTGATTATACAAGTGATCAATGGGTGTTTTATTGCTTATTGTTCAGTCGTTTCACCCATTTACACAAGCGATCATAGTGCACGATTATTCACTGTGCTAACAGAATTCTATATTATAAAGTGACCCGTCATACAGTCAGCAGCAAGTGTAGTAAAGTGACTCATCACAATACTGAATGCATAGACTCATAGAGGATACAATATGACACATTGACGTGGCCAGTAAGGAGAAGAGAGGCTTTAGCCAGCAATGACAATGCATGAGGGAGACAGATCACTGCATGTGATCTTCCTAATGTGATAGCAGTAGGGGTGGACCAGTCCATACATATGTTGTCTTGTCACAAGCATATACCTTATGACACCGCCAATAGCTGTGGTCACTTCATAATAAACATGTCTCAGTGATAGAAAACAAAGGGTGGTGATTAATGGTACTTACTAGTGGGGACCACAGGGGTCAGTATTGGGCCCTAAACTCTTTAATATTTTAATTAAAGGGATTATCTCATCTTAAAGTTTCATAGGATGCATGAATGAAACTTCCTGGTCAAGCTGTCTGTAATTAGCATATGAGCTCAGTGTATTCAGGCTTCTCTGTTTATTAGTCTAGATAAGCTAAATTATCTTCTCTAAGGTCTGGAGAAGCTGCTGAGCTAATGTAAACAGTACAGTAATTAGTCTTTTGTCTGAAAGATCAGATAACACACAAGCTCTCACTGCTGGCTATGACTTGTGTCACTCCCTGCTATCAGATAGAACAAACAGCAGGGAAGAAGTAGTACACAGGTCGGTCACTTGGGGAACCAGAGAGAGCTCAGAAGGTGATAAAATCACTTGTAGCTCCTTAACAAAAAATGAACAAAGCAATATATTTGGGAAAACGTCTTCATTTAGTGTTCCCTTCATTTTGAAAGCTATTCTTTGTAGTGAGATAACCCCTTTAATGATCTCACACATGGATTGCACAGTAGAACATCTATCGTTGCAGATGATACTAAGCTCTGTAAAGTAATCAACGCAATAGAGGACAATGTGTTATTACAAAGGGATCTGGATAAATTGGAGGCCTGGGCAGGGAAATGGCAGATGAGGTTTAACACAGATAAATGCAAGGTTATGCACATGGGGAGGAAAAATCCATTACATAATTACATGTTAAATGGAAAAACGCTGGGTAAAACTTTGGAATCTTACTGAAGGGTAAACTTAATTGTAGCAGCCAGTGTAGCTGCCAAAGCAAGCAGGATTATGTATTAAAATGGGCATAGATGCACATGATGGGAACATTATTCTCCCATTGTACAAGTCACTGGTCAGACCACACATGGAATATTGTGTACAGTTTTGGGCACCCGTGGACAGGAAAGACATTGTAGAGCTTGAACAGGTTCAGGCAACACAAATAATAAAAGGACTGGGTGGACTACAATACCCAGAAAGATGAGCAAGATTAGGGTTATTCGGTTTAGAGAAAAGACGGCTTCAGGGGAACATAATAAATATGTATAAATATATTAAAAGCCAATAAAGAGATCTCTCCCAAGATCTATTTATATCCAGGACTGTATCCAGAATAAGGGGGTATCCTCAATGCCGAGAGGAAAGAAGGTTTCTACATAGACATAAAAAGGCTACAGGGCAGCCAAATTCTCCCTTTTCTTTCAGAGCTGATGTCTCAAACTCAGCTACGACCAGGCTTGGACTGGCCCACAGGAGAATAGGGGAAACCCCCGATGGGCCCATGAGCATGGCAGACCTGGAGTTGTTTTTTACATGCATATACAGCCTCAGAAGAGGCAAAAAAGCCTAGAAAGAGGTATAAAGCAAGAAGCAGAGTATAGAAAACAGGCACATTCATTTACAGTAGCTGTAAGGTGGATCCCCAAGATAAACTCTGCCAGTGGACCCAGAAACAGCTCAACTGGTGGGCTCCTAGAATCAACTCCACCTGTGGGCCCTATTCACCCCAGTCCAATACTGGCTATGACTACCCACCGAGATTAAGTCTCAAAAGAGTCCACACCACCTCACCTATGGCTCCTCACAGAGCTGAAGTCTCACCCAGCCCACAACTCCATAGTTATGGCTCCTCACAAGACTAAGATTTTGCACAGCCTACAAGTCTCTTCCCCAAGCTTTTCAATGGTACTACCCTTGGTGAACAAGCTCAGGTCAATGGATAGGTTCCATTGGCACTTTATGCGACCTTACCACATACTAATCATCTGGCGCCAGTACTGTTCCCATACATTATTTTCTCTACCAGCATTGTAGCACAATGCCTATGCTCATGAATGAGTGCTTCAACTCATTTGTGTTGCCCAGCTACTCTGACAGGGTGGGGCATTGCCTCCATGTGCCATAGACTACAAGATGCACAACCAGTATCGGGCACAATATAACACAACGGAAAGCAATATATACATTGCACCCATGACAATAACCATTAAACAAAGTAAACACTTTCTTAAAGTTTTAACAGTCTTTTTATGTAACGGTGAGGCAGGTTAAGGCTTACAATCTTACAAATAGGCCCTAGAGTCAAGTGATGGGATTTTATTCTGTTGCATCCATGGAGTCCTGCTGTATTAGGAGCTTATTATTATTATATTGCCTGAGCTCATCAGAAGATCCTCAGAAGTTTTGGTGGGCCAGGTTGACCCTAGTCCTACCCGTGATACGGTGGACAAGAGTGGGCAGGTGTAGTGTACTAAAACCTCATGATGGTTGCTTTTTATCCCCTACCCATACAAAGAACAATGAGGGACCGTCTCAAGTCTCAGTAGTCTACACTATTTCTATGATATCCCTTTATATGTCCTACAGCCCATTGATATTCCCGAATCACATAAGAGAGTAATAATGGATCACAGAGAGAAAACAGCATAAATGTAGTTAAATTCCGACAGGCTGAGCCTCACAAGAGACAAACTAGTTAGATTTGTGGCTTCACAGTCAAGGCAATGAATATTTCATGGCAAATTCTTCTGCTCAGTAAGTAGGTATCCAATGTAAGAAGATGAATGTGTTGTAATAAGCAGTCCTGGCTGTTAATCGATTTGCAGAGACAGATCTGATATGGGTGATTGCACATTCTTATTGCCCCCTATATATCCCACACTCTTATAAATTCTCCACAGTGGTTTATGGCCACATACTGTAGTTCTAGGGAGACGCTGAATCCATGGACAAACCATTACAACTAATGGAGGTCACGGCAAATTATGATTGCACTGAAGCTGATGAAAAATGAACCTGTGCAGTTCTGATCTGTACAAGACAAAAAGATTTTACTTGTATTGTGGGGTCTGAGGTTACACACCTAACAATACCTGAGATTCTATTACGTCTAGATCAGTTTCCTTTCTTTCTAGGATCAATAGAGGTTTTCAGTTTCCAGGAGTATGTATTACATTACTGCGAGGCTGTGATGTGACCTAGCTTGACTTATCAGCCATTCATCAACTATAGCAAACAGGCTTGTGTAGAAGGGGTAATTTATATTCATCCCCTGTAAATACCATACTATACTATTTTAGTATTATATATTATAGTATTATACTATAGGAGTATAGGGAATAGTTAGAGAGGGTTGTCAGGGCATTTGTCCCGGAATGCCAGGGAAGGTGAACCAGCTTTGACCAGGGTATTTAGACACCAGACCAAGGAACCAAGGTGGTGAAGGAAAGTCTAGCTACCACTGTATCTGTGTATACAGAACTATATACTAACAATCACATGGGAACACGATATGAACAGACATATTCAAAGGGAAAATACTCCTTTAACACTAAGGGCCACATGTATGAAACCATTTATGTCTAATACTCACTCTTTTGCCCATTGTAACCTATGGGCAAGAAAGTGAGCTTTAGAACTAAACAGGTTCATACATCTGGCTGTAATGGTTCGGTGGATTCGCTGGACCACCGCAAGCGATGATAGTTAAGCCACACCAGGGAGCGGAGTCTAAGTAGCCCCCGGTATTCACCAGAGCCCGCCGCAAAGCGGGATGGACTTGCTGCGGCGTGAGGCTACCAGGTCGCTACCCCTGATGTGACTTGCCTGCGATGGCGGCCGGGGTACTGCATGGTGCAGAATCGGGATCTGGAGGCGTAGTCGGGGACAGGCAGGAGGTCAGGACAGGCGGCAGAGGTTCGTGGTCAGAAACGGGCCAAAGGTCAGGGCAGGCAAACAGGCAAGGTCAGGAACGTAAGCAGGCAGACTGGTACACGGGAAAGCAATATGGATACTAGAACTCACTAACGACACGTAACGCACACCAACAGACTGGCAAGGAGTGCTGGGGGCGTATTACTTATATAGGACCAGCGCCCGGCAATAGACCAATTACCGGGACACTGGCCCTTTAAATCCAGACCAACCGTCGCGCGCGCGCCCTAGGGAGCAGGTACGCACGCGGCGGCCGGATCGGACCGGCACGGCGTTCACAGGAGCGTGGCGTGGTAAGGGGACCGGCGCCCGGCAAGCAGGGGAATGGTCACGGGCAGCCATGACACTGGCCCTAAGTCCTTGAGTTCTCAATTTCATATTTTTTTGCGTCATAACCAATATAGTCCCCATATTGCTCCTACAGATTTCCTACATGACTATGGCAGATCTGCATAGCTATGCAATTTTGTGTTTCTGGAGTCTGTAGAAAGCTTGAATACAACCCTTATGGGTACTTTGATATATTTGAAGTCACATAGCTTTGTCAGAAACCGATATAACTAAGTAAGACTGGATTGTATTTGTAAAATTTATTCCGATCTTTCATTTTGCACAGGCCATACTAAGTCAGCATTGGATGCGGTGATGGAAGAGTTGGCCGCGTATGCGCGTCTCCATCCATTCACCTCTATGGCTGTCCCGAGCACAATATGAATTTACATTGGCCACAGGGGATGGAGAGCTATCGGTGCATGCACAGCTCTCTCCATTTTCCTTATTGGAGGACTCCCATAAAGTAGAATGGAAAGAGTGGCGCATGCGCTGCCAGCTCTCCATTTCCTGCTGCTGAAACAAACTCAAGACGTCCTGTATAAAGTGTGAGGTAGGAATAACCCTTTAAGATCCTGACATAAGATAACGCAAGACTTTACAATTAATGGTGTTTTGTTTTTTTTTTCCAACTATATAAGGGAACTATTTATTGGTATTCAGTTCCCCCTTGTTTGTTAGCACCTAGAGTAGAACCTAAAATTTCAGCGTCATGGTGCAAAATCTATGTTAGGACCCCAACCTACTGTGTGCAATTTATAACAGTGGTGTTCTAAGTACTGTGACAGAGAGGTTGTTGGGCCCCCTTAGGAACCAGGGTCTGTGTTTGACTGCTACTCCTGTAGTTATGCCCCTGTTGGCACTAATGCCAGGCTTGTAAATTCATAATTATTTATTAAGGTTAGGAGTATAATTTATTAAAGGTTTGGTAACCAAGAGCACTTGCTAATTGCCACTTGGCGAATCTGGGCCCCATTTTGCTATAGGATTCTAAATATGGATGAACTCGTGAGACAGCAACTGGATGTACATGGAAAAATAGAAATATATAGAAAATAACTACATTTCATACTTTATATTATCAGCAATACCAATGTTATATACTGCACATTTTGTGTTTTTTAATATATGTAAGACTCTGTTCAAAGTGCACTTGGTCACTATATTGCATACATCCCAACAATTTCCAGGCATAGGCATTGATGTTCCAATTTTAAAAGGCACTTGTATCCCAACGGAAGGCTGTTTGGCATAAATGCGGACAGTATATGTTGGCGTTCCTTTTTTAAATTGCTTTTGAAGTCTGGAGATCCTGCATAAAATAGCATTCCATACAGTATACCTTTTTTAAATTTTTTTTTACATTGGATATTAATGGCAGGCATATTCATTTGTTACATATGTCTCCTGCATACATTTGGAAGCTCCCATTAAACACATGAACCATATGTATGTATGCCCCAAATATAGTGTGAACAGAGCCTGACTTACACTTTCTACAAATAGGCTCATAGGGCGACATGTATGAACGGGGCTGCGCCATTTTTATGGTGTATCTTGCGGCAAAAAACTGTAAAAGTCCTGTTCTATAGATGTTTGAACAGTCATATGCAAAAACTTGCTCCAGGCACAGAACTTTTGACAGTGCCAAATCTATACTATGCTATCCAGGGCATACCACATGCCAGATTTATGAACCCACATACCATATTGTAGGTTCAAACACTGTGTCGCATTCTACAGTGCTCTATATTCAAGTTTCATACATGTCCCCCATAGTTTGGTGGCTGAAACCAATTGAAGGTGATAAAGGATAGAAGTTTGTAACTTTGTACAGAAGAGCAACTTCTTCTCAGCTGATCCAATATGACAAGTCTGGGAATATAAAGGAATACATAACAGAAAATATCATCTGTTTGATAACGTTCAGTGAGATACCAAAATATAAAATCAGTTTCAATCATTATTTCTATTAGTAGTAATAATAATCGAATAAATTAAAATTACTAGTAATAGCAATATTATTTCTCTCTCTATATATATAATATATATATAGATATCTATATCTATCCATCCACCTGTCTGCCTATCTATCTATCTATCTATCTATCTATTTATGTATATCTATCTATCTATCTATCTATCTATCTATCTATCTATCTATCTATCTATCTATCTAGGCAGTCCCCGGGTTATTAACAGGATAGGGACTGTAGGTTTGTTCTTAAGTTGAATTTGTATGTAAGTCGGAACAGGTATATTTATTTATTTATATATATTTATTACATGTAACTCCAGCACAAAGGTTTTTTTTTCAGTTTTGTATAGTGCAGGGAAGGGTTTTTACATCTGAATTGCTGTCTGTTTCCCTGTTAAGAAGATTTCACCTCATTTTCACCCCATGTGCTGCTGTGGCATGCTGGAACTTGTTGTTCCACAGCTACTATCTGTTGTGGAACATGGAACTACAAGTGCCAGAATTCCCCATAAGTCTCCGTTTGTAAGTAGGGGACAGATGTAAGTCGGAACGGTGTAAGCCAGGGACTGCTTGTGTATATATATATATATATATATATATATATATATATATATATATATATATATATATATATATATATATATATATATATATCATATTTGCATAATTTGTTCCACCAGTATATAATTTATATCCCTTCTACTACTAATCAACATCGACAGCAACTGTTATTGTTATGTACACTACTACTCATCACCATCATTTGGACTGAAGACAAGTACTCATACCGGTAACCATACAATAGCATTACAGAACATAAAGGTAACATAGTTGCCCATTTCGAACCATTATAAATTATACATTTTATTCTGAAAGCAAATAAACTTTTTGGAGCATTCCCCCTCTTCTCATTAACACATTTCCACAATTTTTCTTACATTGTATTAATTTCAAAATAATTGGAAATATTTTTTCTAAATACTAGAACAGATCTAGCTGCATCCATTTTTTTTTTATATTTCTGGACACAAAACTTCAAGGTAACCCCTTCCAGTATTGTTAGCATGCTGAGTGTTTCCTGCCGGGTGATGCACCTGCTGTGGTCTATGTCATGCTGCAACGTTACATTCTTACCTGCTGATAGTTCCATTCCTGGGGAGCAAAATTGCTGTCCACCACTTCAAACTGGAAATTGGTATGTGGCACCTGGTGCAGAATGTACGTCCACCAAGAAGCCCTGTACCCATGACTTAAGCTCATGGCTCCTTTGCAACCACAAATAAATAAAAGGCAAAAAAAATGCAAAAAAATGAAAAGCAGCAAAACTAAGAATACAGTCCTTAGAGAATGCTGAGTTAATGGTGTTGTGCGGTTCTCAGTGCTCAGTATTCATCTTGTTAGGAGCAAATCCAACCAGCAGACATGGTGGGAACTGCTGCATCTGGAGTGTAATTGCTTAAAGCAGGCAGAGGCAAGAAACATAGGGGGGAGGAGGCAAACATGTAGGTCTGTCCCTATCCATGGACATGATATGGAGATGGAGGAATATGGAAGGGCGTAGTAGCACCCCCCAGTGGTTTATTAACAAATTTTCGATTAATTAGTTTGTCTCTGTGGTCTTTCATACCAAGTTACAAAGGCGATTTAGGAAGACATCTGACCTCTCCCAGGGGCTGCTGAACAAAGTCTCAGCGTGAGTTTTATACCGGAGATGGAGGAATGAATGAAACCTAGCAATGTTCAGATGCACTAAAAGTCTTACTGCAGGGAATGCGTTTCAGAGCCTTAGAAAATTCATTAGAGGTGACTGCACAAAGAGCTTTCACGTACGAACAGCACATGAAAAGGCTGAATGTAAAATATAAAGGTATATAAAAGAGCACATAGAAATCAGACAATGGCTCGTCCTTATCCCCAGGGTCCGACCACAAAACACAGAATAGGCACCACACCCCAAAAAAGGGAAAAACAGATGAAGGAAAATGTCTTGATGGACTGGAATATTCCATAATTCCAAGAATGCCAGATTATTGGAACTTTACTATATCGATAGTGAACTTTGCAGAATTATGCTAAAATTAAACCAAAGTCAATCTTTCTATGCAGATGACTTAATAATATATCTTTATAGGGATGGAAGCTCCATTTTGGTGATAAGATCTCCATATGCTGTGCTTTACTTCATACAGCCATAGTGTTGTATAGGACCTGAGTCCATCCCTACATGTCTATGATAGAAATAATTGTTACTGTACAAAATTGTGTAGAGTGCTCCATCTAGTGGCCATATAGGCAGACAGAATTTTGGCATTTAAAGAGAAACTTTGCCACTTCCTGACAATGTCTGATTTAGTAAATCCTCGTGTTCCCTGTGAAATAACAATTCTGGAGCATCTTCTCTTATAACTCTGTGTTGTGCTGTTCCTCTGTTATTCCTCCTAGAAATTATTTACAAATCTGTCAGCTGGGTGTCATCAATTCGGGAAGTGGGGGAGTGGTCTGAACAGTATAACATTATCCAATCAGTGCTGCCATGCATTGGATGCAGGCATACAACCCCTTAAAAATGAAAGTGGTAGACACCCATTTGATAGATTCAGTATATTCGAGAAGGAATAACAGAGGAACAGCACAACACAGAGTTATAGGAGAAGAATTGTTATTTCATGGGGAAAAGGGGACAGGGTGGAGTATATGATGATGCTGACCCCTGAAGGTTGATGGTTGTAAGATGAGAGGACTGGTAATGACTACCTTGTTGATGTGATGTTGTAGCAAATAGCCAAACAGTCTTTGCAGGTGAACTCCTGTAGGCTTCTTCTCCAAAAAGCACTGTACCCAAACTCTGACAGGGCCTAAAAAGCAAACACAGAATTCAAACCTGGAAGCCTTCATTAGGTTCCCGGCTACCATGTAAATCCATCAGCTCACTATGAACACAATGCAGAGGGGGCCAATGTGGTAAGAAAGGGAACCTCCTCCCTCTAAAACCACTTAGATGCAATCTAATCACTGTGGCATCTAAGGCCATGTTCACACGGCTTTTTTTGAGATGGATTTGGTCCCGTATTACGCGCCGTACTGTGCTTAATACGGCTGAAATCCGTCCCAGTCATTACAGTAATCCACAGTTCTCATAGAGAACTATGGATTCCGTCTACTCTCCCCGCTCGCCGTATTTTGTGAGCGGGGAGAAAGTGACATGTCAATTATCCCGGCGGAATCCGCGGCGTGGATAATGAATGTCTATGGGGCCGACGAGCTGCCGCCCCCCCCCCCCCGCCCCGCCCCTGCTGCACAGCACACGCCGTAATTGTGGGCGAAATCCGTCCCCGCAATTACGGCGTGAATAAGCCGTGTGAACATAGCCTACGGGGTTTAAAAGGTCAGATCTGAGGTCTACCCACTCTTTGCCATTAGAGCAGGGTCCTGGCTGTCATCAGACACCTGAGCTACTTCTTCAATCAGCTATGTTCCCCTGTGGACCAGTTCGAGCCTGGTGCCATCTCTGGGACCCAAGTCTGGAGAGCAAAGGTCCACATACCCTGTTTCTATCTTGTAAGGTGGCTCTCTCCATTCATCTCTATGAGAGTTTCGGAACCAGTTCTAGGTTACATCTGTTTTCCAAAGCGGGATAACAAGCAATATTTCCACCATAATATCTTCTAATGGTTGGTCACCCAGCTTTCCAATGCTAATTCTATGAGCAACAGGTCAAGAATCTCTGACACTTAGTTTAGGTTACAGGAAGCTACTGGGCATGATACTGTTCCTATTGCCTCCACCATTCCACTCACTTCATTGGACTTGGATGACCAGGATTCTTACTAGGATTCAGGACAGCCATTCTTTCACTAAAGCCTAGTCTCACTCTGTGCCTCAGGGCTTGAGCTTTCACACACACGGACTCTGCACTGGCTCCTGAACTGCATAAGTCTTTCTATTTCTCATTAGATTCATTTCCAGTGACAACACATGGGCCTATTTGTGAAATTCTCCATGTAGCCCACAAGAGTTTAGAAGTGGCTTCACTGGTCTCGCTGCACTCCACTCAGGCTGTCTCACTATGTAACCCCCTGGCACACCCAATGATGGTTATGCTAAAGCCTTATGTGCGCTTACACTCTGAACAGGTTCCTCAGGTCAAGCCTGTACCAGCCCACAGGGGAGCAGGGGAAACTCATTTAGGCCCCTGGGTATGGGGAACCATTGAACATGGCAGGCCTGCTGCTGCTTTTCAGGGAGAAAGACAGAGAAAGAGAGTCAGAAAGCAAGAGGAAGATGCAGTATGTGCAGTCATGTTTGTTTTCCTTTGAGTCCTGCTAGCAGAACGTAGTACTGGGACTAAGAGGACAGCAATTCAGAGCTGAGGGGGTTGTGTACTACTGTCATGAATATGATGATTGCAGGTCTGTACAGTTTACACAGTGACTCATGGGTCCTAGCTATCATCATTATCATGACAGCACAATACAGAGTACATAGCTGGGGGAGATTACATACTTATGTTAGCACAATGTCTAGCAGTGATAACTGTGGAGGGAAGTCCTAGACTGCAGTACAATCTGGGACTTGTAGGAAAGAGATGCTGAAGAACTACTGACACTCCCAACAAGCGGGAAGTTTCACTGCAAAAAGTAGATCTTATGATAGATGAATAAGGAGGCAAAAGAAAAGAAACACATGAAGGTAGGGGAATATCTTTACTTTTCAATGTAAATGTTGTCTAAAGTGTTCTATGAAAGCTGTAAAGTTCGGGATAACTCTTTTAAATAGTTGAACATGTGAAGATATATAAGTGCGGTTTGACTTCGCAGAATTACGGTGACTTCGCAATGAACTGTGTAAAAGTGAAACCCAAAAAGCAATGCATTTGCATTTTTTCCATTCCATCTCACCTTTGTTTGTCTCTTGTTATGCTATGCATTACGGCCCCTGGAAGGCGAGTAGTAAAAAAAAATTACAATGCCCTTGTTACAAATCTCTGTGTCTGGAAGAGTTTTTACCAGAAGGGCATAGGTAATAGCTAAAATCATCCCCCAGTCTGTGTGTATGTTTATAGCACCAACATATTTCAAAGCGCTGTACACAGCTCACAATCTCATCTCCATAAGATGTATGCACTCTGGGGCTTTTTGCTGGACAACTATTAAATGCTACTGCATGAGTCACATAAAGAATTAAGGGGACATGTATGAAAACTGTATTGGTCTAAGACTTTTCTTGTTACCCATAGCAACCAATCAGAGCTCATAGCAACCAATCAGAGCACCCCTTTCATTTTTTCAGAGCACTGTATGAAATGAAAGGGGACCCCTTATTGGTTGCTATGGGCAACAAGAAAAGTCTTAGACCAAGACAGTTTTCATACATGTGGCCCTTAGTTTGCAATAACTTCCTAAATACACTGGGTTAATGGATCCCACATTACAGTCTGTATAATAGTCCATAGCTGTATTCATAATTCTGAAGGCTTCAGAAATGAAATCTCCCAGCATTCCTTGCTGTCAAAATCTCTGCATGAAGCCTAATTTGGCCTCTTGTCTTTATACCAGGTACTGTACAGTTATCTGACATAGGATAAATTAACTACCCCCTATAGGAACGTGGGGTGTCTGACAACATGTATGTCGACTGTTTCCAATAACAACCAGCAGAATTGTGAATAAAGCTCTGGACTTTATAACAGGAAGTAGCTGCGGGTCACTATAATATATGTAATGCAATATATTGTCAAATTCATACAACTTTTTATGTAGATAGAAGAAAACGCACGTGGAAATGGGGAGAACATGCAAATACTATGTTTTACCCTAGTAGGATTCTTTCCTGGATCTTCATGCTGCAACAATTGCTCTGGTAGCCAGTGGTAGATAGAATAAATGGGGTTGTGCCCACCACATCTGATATCACTCTGCTGGGAAGTTAAATTTTTTTTAGACCTTCTTGTATAATATTAAATACAAGCTGTCTCTCTGCCGCCACCTATTGGCTGTAGCTTTCTTATAAATTAAAGAGATTGTCCACCTTCTACCAAAATCATACCAGCAACCCCAGTAAAATAAAAAGAAATTTATACTCACCTCCCTCTGGTCCCCGGTTCCAGTGCTGTGCCCTCCGGTCTTCTTTTCTCATTCTGTTACTTTCTAACCGATGATCGGTGCAGCAGCTGATTGGCTGCAGTAGTCACATGTCACTAATTTATATCATCATTTGGAGGTGAACAGCTATAAATGGGGAGGTAACTAGTAGCACGTGACTTCTGCGGCCAATCAGCGGCTGCACCCATAATATCCCCATTCGAAAGTAACAGAATGAGAAGAGAGGACCAGAGAGACCCAGCACTGGAACTGAGGACCAAAGGAGTATAATTTTTTTTTTATTTTACTGGGGCCACAGTAGCTTCTAGTATGATTTTTACAGGAGACAATCCCTTTAAGTCCAAGCTATTAAAAAAAACCTTGCAACATGACCAGGAATTTCAGCAAAGCCAGACTTTCCTCCAAAAGGTAGTGTTACCCATCTGTAGACAGCTGTGTCAGGGTTCTCGCTAGCTAGAAGAGAGCGTTTCATGTAACTCTGGGGGAAATCATGCAAAACTCCCTGGGTAAAATAATATGTAAATAAGCTCTGGTCCAGAAGGAAGAAAGCTATGTCTCTTGTGCCACCTTCCCTATAGATCTAGAGCTACATCAAAGACCAGAGCCCTCCTTTGTACTGATGAGGGAACCATGAAACAGCTGTCTGCAAGTGGAGGACATTCTGGCTTGGCTAAACTCTCTAGTCATGTTTTAAAGGGATTTTTTCACCCTGTTGTTTCACAGAGCCAAAAGCAGCTTTAGATTCAGGCATCCTGTCTCTTCCTGGTCAGGCTTTGGGTGGTTCTATAGCATTGATTAGCATATCAGCTCCATATTAACAGCTCTTCTGAGTGTATAGTGCGCCTGAATATGTCATATTTTCCTAAATCTGGCAGGTAGTATGCCTTGTATAGCACAGCATATCTTAGGTGCATAACTAAAGCACATAGCATATCTTAGACGCATTCAAATGTGTCTTGCCTGGTGCAAACTGTGCCTTTTCTCGGTGTATGACTGTTCATACACATATAAAATAGGACTACAACAGTTTTTTAAGAGCTATCAAACAAGACATGGAAACCTCTAAAAGAGCATTTATGCTATCTACAATATATGAAAAAAACTTTGAGGTTCTTAGTTCACATGTTTTGATCAAAACTGTTTAAGCCACCCCCGAATATCAACAGGATCTCAAAGTGGATGGTCCTACTCTATTTTTACCTCTCATCTGAGTCCAATAAGACTTCTCATTTGGTTCCACAGACCTCCATAATCCAGAGAGAAAAAAAACACCAGCTTTATAAGCATACTGCACTGATCTAGCAACCTGTGGAGGTGGGCGGGGTGCAGAAAACCAAAATGGAGGCATCCACTTCTCCCTATATGAGTTAAAAGCAATATATGCCAAATGCAACGTATAGTTCTGCACAAAGAAACATTTCTGAAAAACACAATGTGAACCCAGGTGCCACTGGCATGGTTGTGGTATCTATACACACATTCCAATATCAGTGGCACACCATCAGCTAAAAAGGCTATCAAACAAAACATGGAAACATCAGCTAAAAGAGCATTTATGCTATCTATTTTTTTATGTATTGTAGATAGCATAAATGCTCTTTTAGCTGATGTTTCCATGTCTTGTTTGATAGCCTTTTTAGCTGATGGTGTGCCACTGATATTGGAATGTGTGTATATATACCACAACCATGCCAGTGGCACCCGGGTTCACATTGTGTTTTTCAGAAATTTTTTTTGTGCAGAACTATATGTTGCATTTGGCATATATTGCTTTTAACTCATATAGGGAGGAGTGGAAACCTCCATTTTGTTTTTTGCACCCCGCCCACCTCCACAGGTTGCTAGATCAGTGCAGTATGCTTATAAAGCTGGTGCTTTTTTCTCTCTGGATTATGGAGGTCTGTGGACCCAAATGAGAAGTCTGAATTGGACTAAAATGAGAGGTAAAAATAGAGTAGGACCACCTGCATTGAGGTCCCGTTGATAGTCGGGGTGGCTTAAACAGCTTTGATCAAAACATGTGAACTAAGAACCTCACAGCTTTTTTCATACAGTTTTTTGGCACAAAATACACAAAAAAAATGGTGCAGTCAAAATCTGACATGTCGCCGTGTGTTTAGTGGGTAACCCCTCAATTATTAAAAAAGAGAAGGGAACATGGTATTCATTGCCTGACAGAGTGATATCCATGTTTGTGTGCGGAGGGTGAGACTGAGAGCCAACATTCAGCTCAGCAGGAGAACAGTAAAAAAAATAAGACATCTTTTTAAGGTTTACTTTCAGGGTTGCTGACATTTTGTAAAGTTCTGGGCAGTCTGTATAGATAGCCGCCTATTGCAGTGTCTGTAAAATAAAATAGATTGATCTATTTATCTACTTTAAACAGGTTTATAGACTTATTGTAATGACTGTCATTTCACAGCTCACAGTAAGTGCTATAAATGATTTCATAGCAGTATATTGAACTATAGACACATACAACAAGCTTTATGTTTCATTCTAGCTTTTCAATATGTCCATTAAAAAGCTGGCTGTCCACAATTTTTCGAAACATTACCCAGAAAGTGAAAAAATTCCAGCTGGCAGCACCGGTCTGTAAATGTTGGCTTACCATTTATTGTGAAACTACTGGTCCCATCTTGCATGCAGAAAGCCGGGATTTTGTGCCCCAAATGCTCGGGGGCTGTTTTTGATTTTTGATGTTTTAATTAACAAATGAAATGGGAAATGGTAGATGAGCATTTTTCCACCTATTGATAAAAAAGATTTAGTTTCGCCACCTTTTGGAAAGGGAATAAAAATTTCTTAATTTTAAAAGGAGTTTTCCCCCCTTTCCCTAGGTATCAAGTCTAAACATCGGGTGGATAACCCTTCAAAAGGGAAGGGGAAATTTCCCAGGTTCCCCTTCAGAAGAAAAAGGGACCCTACCATGTTACCTTCAGAAAGAGGACCCCAAAATTTTTCCCTTTCAGAAGAAAAAGAGTTTTACCATGTTAACTTCAGAAGAAAAAAAGCTAACCATTTTTACCTTCAAAAAAGGTCTACCTTTTTTTACCTTTCAGAAAAAGAGAGATACAATGTTACCTTCAGAAGAAGAAGAGGGGCTCCCATGTTCCCTTCAGAGAAAAAGGGCTCCCAAGTTACCTTCAGAAGAAGAGTCTCCCAAGTTTCCATAGAAGAAAAGCTACCCTTTTAATTTTTCCGGGAAAGAAGGGATCTACCATTTTTACCTTCAGAAAAAGAGAGTTAAAATTTGTTACCTTGAAGAAGAAGAGATTCCCCAAGGTTTACCCCCCTTAGAAAAAAGGGGGGCTACACACTTTTAAACCTTCAGAAGAAGAGACAACCTGTTTCCCTTTTTCAGAAAAAAGAGCTACCATTTTAAATTTCAGTAAAAGGGGAAGGAGCAACCATGTTCCTTTCAGAAAAAGAGAGCCCCTTTTTTCCCCTTTCAGAAGAAGAGAGCTACCATTTTTACCTTCAGAAGAAGAGAGCTAAAAATGATTTTCAGTAGAAGAAGCTCCCATGTTACCTTCAGAAAAAGGCTTCATGTTACTTCAGAAGAAGAAGAGATTCCCATTTTCCCCTTAAAGAAGAAGAGAGCTACCACGTTACCTTCAGAAAAGAAGGAGCTACCACGTTACCTTCAGAAGAAGAGACTACCTGTTACCTCAGAGAAAGAGCTCCCAGTTCCTTTCAGAGAAGAGACTACCATGTTCCTCAAAAGAAAGAGCTCCCTGTTACCTTCAGTAGAAAGAAGTACTTGTTCCTTAAAGAAAGGTTCCATGTTACCTTCAGAAGAAGAGAGCTACAATGTTACCTTCAGAAGAAGAAGAGAGCTACCATGTTACCTTCAGTAGAAGAAGGGAGCTACCATGTTACCTTCAGAAGAAGAGAGCTACCATGTTACCTTCAGTAGAAGAAGGGAGCTACCACGTTACCTTCAGAAGAAGAGATCTACCATGTTACCATCAGAAGAACAGAGCTACCATGTTACCTTCAGTAGAAGATAGCTACCATGTTACCTTCAGAAGAAGAGAGCTACCATGTTACCTTCAGTAGAAGAAGGGAGCTACCATGTTACCTTCAGAAGAACAGAGCTACCATGTTACCTTCAGTAGGAGATAGCTACCATGTTACCTTCAGAAGAAGAGAGCTACCATGTTACCTTCAGTAGCAGATAGCTACCATGTTACCTTCAGAAGAACAGGGCTACCATATTACCTTCAGAGCAAGAGAGCTACCATGTTACCTTCAGTAGAAGAAGAGAGCTACCATGTTACCTTCAGAAGAAGAGAGCTACCATGTTACCTTCAGTAGAAGAGAGCTACCATGTTACCTTCAGAAGAAGAGAGCTACCATGTTACCTTCAGAAGAAGAAGAGAGCTACCATGTTACCTTCAGAAGAAGAGAGCTACCATGTTACCTTCAGTAGAAGAAGAGAGCTACCATGTTACCTTCAGAAGAAGAAGAGAGCTACCATGTTACCTTCAGTAGAAGAAGGGAGCTACAATGTTACCTTCAGAAGAAGAAGAGGCTACCAGTTCCTTCAAAGAAGAGAGCTCCCATTTTACCTTCAGTAGAAGAAAGGGGAGACTTTTTCCCTTTCAAAAGAAGGGGGGTCCAGTTCCCTTCAGAAAGAAGAGATTCCATTTTAAAATTCAGAAAAGGGAAGCACATTTTTCCTTTCAAAAGAAGGGGCTACCGTTCCCTTCAGAAAAAGAGACTACCTGTTACCTTCAGAAGAAAAAAGCTACCTTTTGTTCCCTTCAGAAGAAAGAGCTACCAGTTCCCCTTCATAGAAAAATTTACCATGTTACCTTCAGGAGGAGAGCTCCCATTTTACTTCAGTAGAAGAAAGAGTACCGGGTTACCTTTTAAGAGAGTCCATTTTACCTTATAAAAGAGAGTACAATTTACCTTCGTAGAAGAAAGCTACATTTTTCCCTTTGGGGAAAAGAGAGCTACCATGTTATTTCAAAAAAAGAGAAAAACCCCCCTGTTACCTTCTTAAAAAGAGAGTTCCTGTTAATTTCGTAAAGGGGGAGCTACCATTTACCTCAAAAAAGAAATTTTCCATTTCCCCAAAAGGGAAGAAGAAAAATTAGCCCATGTTACCTTAAAAGAAGAAGAGGCTACCTGTTAACCTTTTGAGAAAAGGGGAGCTACCAGTTACCTTCAGGAAAAATTAAGGCCCCAAAGGGGGCTACCTTTTAAGGAAGTTCCCTTTAATTGAAGAAACTACCATTTACCTTCAGGGGGAAAGAGCTAAAATGTTACCTTCAGTAGAAAAAATAGCTCCCATGTTACCTTAGAAGAAGGAGCTCCATTTTTTTTCAGAAAAGGGGGCTACCTGTTCCCTTCAGAAGAAAAAACTAATGTTTCTTCAGAAGGAAAATTTTACCATTTCCCTTAGAAAAAAGGAAGCTACCATGTTCCTTAAGAAAAAGGGGCTACCAGTTCCCTTCGAAGAAGAGGCTACTTGTTACCTTCAGGAAGAGAGTCCATGTTCCTTCAAGAAGAGAGGAAAACATGTTACCTCAGAAAAAAGAGAGTTGCCATGTTACCTTCAAAGAAGGAGTTCCCTTTTTTACCTTCAGAAGAAAGAAAGAGAGTTCTATGTTACCCCTCAAAAGAAGGGGACTCCCACGTTCCTTCAGAAAAAGAGATCTACCATTTTCCTTCAGTAGAAAAACAAATGTTACCTTAAAAGAAGAGAGCTCCCAGTTCCCTTCAGTAAAATAGCCCTTTTCCCTTTTAGAAAAGAAGAGCTACCATGTTCCTTCAGTAAAGAAGAGGTACCAGGGTTACCTTCAGTAGAAGGAGAGTCCATGTTCCCCCTTTTTAAGTGAGAGTACCTATTACCTTCATAGAAGAACAGAGCTACCATGTTACCTTCAAAAAAAAGAGACCTACCATGTTACCTTCAGTAGAAGAACAAGCTCCTTTACTTCTTAAGAGAGCTACCATTTACCTTCAGTAAAAGAGAGCTAAAAGTTACCTTCAGAAAGAACACTACCCTTTCCCCTTCAGTGGAAGTGAGAGCTCCATTTTCCTTCTAAAAAAAGAAGCTACCATTTCCTTCAGAAAAAGGAGAAACCTGTTACCTTCATAGAAGAAGGGAGCTACCATTTTTCCCTTGAAGAAGAGATCTACCTTTACCATCAGAAGAACAAGCTACCATGTTACCTTCATAGAAGTAGCTACCATGTTACCTTCAGAAGAAGAGGCTACATTTTTTCTTTTAAAAGAAGGGAGCTCCCTTTTTTCCCCCAAAGAAAAGAAGATTACCATGTTACCTTAAAGGAAAACAGAGCTCCATGTTACTTCATGGAGAAAGCTTACCATGTTACCTTCAAAGAAGGGCACCTGTTTCCTTCAGAGAGAAGCTACCATGTTCCCTTAGAAGGGAAAAGGGCCCCCCTTTTACCTTCAGGAAAAAAGGAGGGTACCATTTTACCTTAGTGGAAAAAGTGTACATGTTCCCTTCAAAAGAAGAGGCTACCATGTTATTTCAGTGAAGAAAGTACCATGTTCCCTTCAGAAGAAGGCTATCCCATTTATTTTAGAAAAAGAGAGCTACCATTTCCCCTTAGAAGAAAAGTACATTTTTACCTTTTAGGAAGAAGAGGCTCCGTTACCTTCAGAAAAAAGAGGGGCTACCATGTTACCTTAGAGAAAAACCCCTCCCCATGTTACCTTCAGAGAAGAAGAGGTACCATGTTCCCGTAGAAAAGAGATTTTCCTGCCCTTTTAGAAGAAGAGATTTTTCCATGTTACCTTCAGAAGAAAGAAGAACTTTTTAGTTACCTTCAGAAAAGGGAGTTCCAATTTTTACCTTCAGGAAGAGATTCCCATGTTACTTCAGTAGAAGAAGTCCATGTTACCTTCAGAAAAGGAGTCCAGTTCCCATTAAAAAGAGATTCCATGTTACCTTCAGAGAAAAAAGTACCATTTTTACCTTCGAGAAGAGAGACTCCATTTTTTTCATAGAAAGGAAGCTCCCCATGTTCCTTCGAGAGAGAGCTCCCCATTTTCCTTCTTTGAAGCGGGCCTAATGTTACCTTCAAAGAGAGACCCCCCATGTTACCTTCAGTAGAAGAACAGAGTACCATTTCCCTTTCAAAAAAAGCTACCATGTTACTTAGTAGAAAAAGGGTTACAATGTTACCTTCAGAAAAAAAGGCTACCATGTTACCTTCATGGAAGAAATTTAAAATGTTACCTTGTGAAAAAAGCTCCATTTTCCTTAAAGAAGGAGAGCTCCCAGTTCCTTAGTAAAGAAGGGAGTTTCCAAATTTACCTTCAGAAGAAGAGATCCCTTTACCATAAAAGAAAGAGCTACCATTTTTCCTTCATAGAAGAAGTCCCATGTTACCTTCGAAGAAGAGAACTACCAGTTATTTTATTAGAAGAAGGGAGTACCTTTTACCTTCAAAGAAAGATTCCCATGTTACCATAAAAAACAGAGCTCCATGTTACCTTCAGTAGGAGTAGTACCATGTTCCCTTCAAAAGAAGAGAGTACCAGTTATCTTCAGTAGCGTGGGCTACCTGTTACCTTGAAGAAAGGGCTCCATTTTAAACCTTCAGAGCAAGAGAGCTACCATGTTACCTTCAGTAGAAGAAGATAGCTACCATGTTACCTTCAGAAGAAGAGAGCTACCATGTTACTTTCAGTAGAAGAGAGCTACCATGTTACCTTCAGAAGAAGAGACTTCATTTTATCTTAGAAAAAGAAAGAAGCTACCTGTTCCTTCAGAAGAAGAGGCTCCCATGTTACCTTTCAGAAAAAAAGGGAGTACCATGTTCCCTTTCGGGGAAAAAAAGAGAGTACCATGTTTACCTTATAGAAGAAGAGAGCTACTATGTTACCTTCAGAAGAAGAGAGTTGCCATGTTACCTTCAGAAGAAGAGAGTTGCCATGTTACCTTCAGAAGAAGAAGAGAGCTACTATGTTACCTTCAGAAGAAGGGAGCTACCACGTTACCTTCAGAAGGATCTACATGAACCCTTCGTAAAAGATAAAACCATGTTATTCAGAAGGAGAGCTCCCTTTTTACCTTCAGTAAGAAGAAGCACCATGTTACCTTCAGTAGAAGAAGAGAGCTACCTTGTTACCTTCAGTAGAGGAGCTACCTTTCCCTTCATAAAAAAAGAAAGAAAAGAGGCCTACCTGTTACCTTCAGGGAAAAAAATGAAAGAGGTACCATTTCCTTCAGTAGAAGAAAGCTCCCAAAAAAATGTTACCTTCAAGAAGAACATCCATTTTAAACTTAGTGGAAGAACAAGCACCTTGTTACCTTCAAAAAAGAGAGTACCAGGGAAAAAAAACCCCCTTTATTCAGAAGAAGGGAAAGTAAAATTTTTTTCCTTCGTAAAGAACAGCTACCATGTTACCTTCAGTGGAAGAACAGAGCTACCATGTTACCTTCAGAAGAAGAGAGCTACCATGTTATATTCAGTAGAAGAAGAGAGCTTCTATGTTACCTTCAGAAGAAGGGAGCTACAATGTTACCTTCAGTAGAAGAACAGCTACCATGTTACCTTCAGTGGAAGAACAGAGCTACCATGATACATTCAGAAGAAGAGAGCTACCATGTTACCTTCAGAGGGTGTAATTTATTGTGACAGTGTATTGAGGGGAATGTTGTTGTTGCTATCAAGGTGTTGTTGGGGTCTTGAAAGACTAAGGGCGACATGTATGAGACTTGGTGCTGACCCACCGATTCGAAATAGATATAGAGTGTAGAATGTGACAGTACGTATGAACCAGTCATACGTGGGCTCATAAATCTTTGGCACATTTAAAAGTGATGTGCCTGGCGCAAGTTTTGGTGTACAACTGTTCATACATCTATAGAACAGGGCTACAATAGTTTTTTGGTGTACGATATGGTGAAAAAATGGCGCAGCCCCGTTCATACATGGCACAGAGAGCAATATCCCAAGATAAGAAATGCTGGTTCAGGAACATGTGTGTATATGACACACACACTATGTAGTTGAAAGGTATTTAATCCCAGTAACTCTAAAGTCGGAAGTATTTGGCACAGAGAGCAATCTAGTGCTGCTGAGGAGAGATCCGTGTACATAAGAGACACAGTGGCAAGTGGCAGAATCTAAAATGGCTGTGACATCACAGAAGCTGGCTGGCTGCTGATTGGCTGCATGTCTGCACATGTCATTGAGGGTGTTCATTTCTTTCTCCCATAGTTCTTTGCCCCATGTCATGCCATGTGCTCGCGACCATTTTAGAAAAAAATACGATTCATTACCACGAATCGCCAGGAAATTTGGCTTCGTTTAGAATCAAATTTTTCCTGAAATTTGAAACGAATTCCACAATGACTTATGACTATGAGCTCCAACAGCAACGTAGCCCCCACAAACTTCCTAATTAAAAGGGGACACCTGTCCCCTTTCAATTAGGAAGTCACATAGTCACAATGACTTATGACTATGAGCTCCAACAGTAACGTAGCCCCCACAAACTTCCTAATTGAAAGGGGATACCTGTCGATATGCAGGTACTTAGAGCTGAAAAGCCTCCTGGGCACCTATATATCTCCCACTGGAGGTATACAATGAGCAAAACCGCCTATTGTGTACCTTAAATGTGCCCAAAATTGCCATCCAAAGTGGATGGATGATCAATTTGTCAGGCATGTTGTGGATTTTTGCCGCATATAACACCAACAGAAAAATATCCTTTATGAACAAACCCTTAATTTACTGCCAAATAAGCAAATATTAATCAACTGTGCATTGCAAAAGGTGGAATCAGTGATAGAAATTTGCAATAAGGGCTGTAGAGCTTCATTTCACACTAAGTTTCAATGCTGGACACATATGACATAGGGGAGGTGGAGTACGTGCGAGAAAGAAAGTGATGCAATCTTTTAAGATTTAGTTCTCTCTTTGAATGACTTGTTTTATAGATGAAATAGCAGTGGAAGCAACATGGGTCCAGTCACTTACTACATTGTCAGTGCTGTCGGTAAGTATTTGATCAGTATAGAAGTTATAAGGAATGCGGTGGTAGTAGTCTTACCTGGGTCATGGTCTCTGAGGGGGCTCAAGGTCATTCTTGCCCTATAAAAAGATGCAGTTTTGTAAATGGTACATGGATGTGTAGGGGTCGGATGGGGGAGTGAGGGTCTGTTACAGATTTTGGATTAGAGATTGGGTGATTTATGTTACTCTTATTAGAACTTTATCTGTTTCCTTACAGCCATCAGTGGAAAATGTTAATGAGTTATTTAAATGAAGTTATGAAATATTTAAATGAATCTGTCTGTCATATACTTTATGTATATCCATTAGACTTGGCTCACATATGCGTCGGATATTTGGAACCTTCGTCACAGATTCCATCGGGTATGATGGAAAACATATTGCAGCAACTTGCTCTATTTTTTCCGTGTCAATGACGGACACCTTCATGGAAATCTGACGAAACCATTGTAATTAATAGGGTCTATCAGGCTCCATGGGTGTCTGCTGTGAAACGGATCCTATGGCTTCTGTTTTCACCAGTGTGCCAGTGGTTTCAAATGGAACCTCCAACAGATATGTGAGCTAAACCTTAAAGTTATATTCTTCGACATATAGGTTCCTAAATCAAGTATCCTCAGGGCTATGACATGGCAAACATGGCATATACAACACCACAGCTTGCGGACTTGGGATGTAAGGGTATGTTCAGACGGCATATTTTCGGGACGTACTTTGGCGCGTAATTGCGCTGTAACGCACCCGAAATACGTCCTGCATATACAGTAAAATCATAGCACACTGAGGGCTATGATTACCCGTCGTGTTCCCTAGTGCACAGTATGCGCCTGTAATAAGTGACAGGTCACTTCTTTCAGGTGCTTATGTGCCGGGGAATACTGTACTGTATAGAAGGCTGGGTCGCAGCGCTGTTGAAAGTATGCACTGGCCAGCACGTACTTTTAACAGCAGGTGTATTGCGATGAGCACAGGTATGCACCGCAATGCACCGTGTGAACTCAACCTAAGGAACAGTCCTGATTATTATCTTACAATAATTCCAAATATTTTTACCATTTGTTTACTTTTTTTTGTTACAATAATGACAATACCTTAACAGTAAGAAAGCCCCCATGGTCCATTTAGTCGACCTTTATAATATTTATATCTTATAATAGATCTACATGGGCGTAACTATAGCCATAATGATTCCAATGGGGCTAAGAGCTTGAGGGGCCTCACTCAGGTACAAGAACAGTGTTCCTTTTTGTAGAAAACAAGTAGTTGGTGGCTTCCTGCTCTCCAGCTCTTCTATGGGAATTCCCTGATATATGGCGGTACTATTTATACCTTTAATTATTGCTACTTATGTTGCTGTTTAAGTTCATTGTCAATAGGTGGTGGGACCCTGTCTCATTTTACAATGGGGCCCTATAAATTCTAGTTACGCTCCTGTAGATCTATGTTTATCACATGCAGGTTTATATTCACTTACTTGGATGTTTGTTCTAAGCATCTAATACTCTTTCAGTAAATAATATTTTCTGGCTTTGCTTCTGATCTTCCATCAACTAATTTGAGGGTGTGCCTGCTCATTCCCGAGTTTAGTTTCTGATTAATCTCTTCAACCCCTTCAGGCCGCAGCAATTTTCAGATTTTTGGTTTTCATTCCAAGAGCCGTAACTTTTTAGATTTTTTCGCATACATAGCTACATGAGGGCTTGTTTTTTCTGAGACAAGATGGACTTTTTAATGGTGCCATTAACAATAACATATAATGTACTGGAAACCCCCCCTCAAAAAAAAAAAATTCTGTGTGTGGCGGACAATGAAAGGAAATATAATTGCGCCATTTCTGCGGGGGTTTATGGAGTCCAATTTTTGGTATGAATGATGTGATCTGTATTCTGCAGGTCAATATGATTCAGATGAAACCAAATTTTTTGAGGTTTCGTTATGTTTTAGTACTCCAGCAAAAAAAACTTTCTATTTTTAAATTTTTGCTTTTTGTGACCAATAATATTTTTGTTTTTACACCTATGGACCTCAGTAATGGGGCATGTTTTGCGGGCAAAGTTTAGTTTTTATTGGTACCATATTAGGATACATGTGACTTTTTACCAACTTTTTATTCCAATTTTTTGGGGATATGAAATGACCCAAAAAAACACAATTTTGGCGTTTGGAATTTTTTTCTTCTACTGTGTTCAGCGTACGGAATAAATGATGTTATATTGTAATATATCAGACTTTTACGAACTTGGTGATACCAATTATGTGTAACTTTAAAAAAAATTATTTGTAAAATGGCAAAAGGGGGTGATCTTAACTTTTAATATTTATTTATTTATTTACATTTTTGTATTACTTGAATACTTAGGATAGGGTACTTGATCACTAGGGAATGCAATCGCTTGTAATATATACAGCAGTACTGTTGTATTCCTTTATATAGGATTTTCATATATAAATGGCAGCTACGGAAGCCTGCATGATGCTAGCGGCTGCCATGATAACCAATCGTCAGCCTGTGATTACATTAAAAACTGGCTCCGTTCCCTGCTGTTAGTGGTGGTTGCCGCCTTTAATGAACAGTTGCCGCTCACTGCGTATGGAGCGGGCTCAGCGTGTGAGCATGCTCCATACATCCTTTACGGCATTTGGATGTTCAGAAACATCCAAATGCATGAAGGAGTTAAAGGGGTTGTCTCACCACATAGATTCATCTTACCTCAGTTCTGTTTTCTTGGTTTCACTTTGAATTCAGGGGCATGTTTACTGGCTTCTACTAGGCTGCAGTAGAAGCCAGGTCTGTAGCTATAGCAATCAGTGCTGGCAGTCTATCAGGAGAGATTGAGCAGGTCTGTAGCTATAGCAACCTGAGGAGCTGATGCAGCCCATACAAGAGTCGATATCTAGGAATAAGTAGGACACTGTTAATGACACATATTGCAAAGTGACTTGTTTTTGCAAGATCTTTAACATAAAAAGCAATTCTTGTAGCGAGACAACCTCTATAAGGTCCGTTATTTTTCAATTTAGCATTTGTTTTTTCATCTTTGCCTTTCAATAAATTTTTTATTTTTACGTCTATATAACCGTATGAGGTCTTGTTTTTCACAGCACGAGTTGTATTTTTTTTAAAGGTACCATTTAATGCACCATACAATGTACTCGTGTGCCCCAAAAAATTCTCTGTTAGGAAGAATTGGGGAAAAAAAAATGCACACAGTTGCAACATTTTCTTTAGGAGTGGTTGTTTATGGAGTTCCTCAAGTGAAATAACTAACATGATATCCTCATTGTGTGAGTTGGTACAATTCCAGCAATACCAAAATCATTTAGGGCGACATCTACGTAACTTGGCAGCGACGCACCAGTTCTATATAGATGTAGAGGAGTGGATAATACAACAGTATGAATTAAAGTTTTATGCGCCAAACTTTGGCGCATTCTTGGCACATTCAAAAGTGTTGTATCTAGTGCAGACTACACCAAATTTGGGCATACGACTATTCATATATTTATAGAACAGGAGAACAAAAAAAATGGCACTGACGTGTTCATATGGTCACCCTTAGTTTTTATTAAATTTTGGTACTTTTGAAGGCTGTAAAACAGTAAAACAAAAATTTGCCTTGCATTGCCATTTTCTAATGACCACGTCACAGGGCAGAGAATAATATACTTGTTGGATTCTAATCAGAATCCGACCAGTATTTTACACTCGGTTTTCAATTTTTGTACCGGTCTTGGTTCCATTTTTTCCCGCGATTTTCAGATTCTGGCCTTCTCATTCAATTGACAGTACAATAATCAGCAGTTTTCAAGTGAAATATGGTGGATTATAGAACATGTTCTAAGTTTTTTTGAGACGGTTTTCGGATTTCAAATCCTACCTCAGAAAATCTGAGCTGTGTGGACTACAGCTCGGATTTTCTGTTGAGGTCTATGGGGATTCTAAATACCGAACCCGCTTAAAAATCTGACAGTAGATGTAGCCTAAGAGCTCTGTCACACATGGTAGTATAGGCAGCAGCACTTCAACATTTGTTTTATGAAGGCAAGAAAGATTTTTATAGACAAATGTACAATCAAATTGTGAGAATTTTGGAACATTTGGGTC
Source organism: Phyllomedusa bahiana (assembly GCA_025379985.1). Lineage (NCBI taxonomy): Eukaryota > Metazoa > Chordata > Amphibia > Anura > Hylidae > Phyllomedusa > Phyllomedusa bahiana. The sequence goes on along the minus strand of JAODAL010007706.1, from coordinate 21,224 downwards.
TGTGTGGATCTTAATCAAACTAGTTCCATTAGTGATATACTAGTAGTATGAGGATCGAAGAAAATGGCCATAGCCACTGTAAGCACCCGCTTGCGCTAGGACGCCATCCTGGACCGTCCTGGGAGTCACGCTCATCCTTGGTACAACGATTGGCACACCAACATAAAGCACTCCAACAGCAGACTTCTGTTTAACACTGGCCTCAGCCAGTTTTATTCAGGCACAGAATAACAAAAAAAAAATCTAACAAAAAACCTCCGGCTGTCTAACCACTAAATACATGTTTTTAGACCCTGGCTATCAGTGGACTGGACCTATCTTCCAGACCCACAAAACACTTTCAAACTTTAACCAGGTTCCTACTAGGTTCCAGCTTCTCTCAAGCTTCTGGGGGCCAGAGCCTTTCTACAACTCCACTACTTATACACTGTCAGGTAGCAAGTCTTGCCCCCTGATCATCTGAAGTAGCAGGCTTTTAATTGGTCTCCAGACCTATGAAAACCCTATCCTGAAATGCGGGGACAGCCTCCTACCCAACACTATAGCTGTTCCATAAAAGCCACCCCAAACATAGCTGTCTTGCAGCTATTCTAGCTGCTACTGCAGGTGTCAGTAACATAGCGTCACTGTGCCAATATAGGTGGCTTTTCCCCACCGAGACCAGGTCCTTGTGGTGCATCTGCAGCAGGTCTCCGGCTGCACACCCTCTAGTGATAGAAAAGTGTGACTGCCTGAGGTCGCTCTGCCACACCACATAGATGCATGTCTCCTTTCTGGACATTTATAAATAGAAATTTTACATGCATTTATGAAACTAATATTGGATTTCTGTTGAATATAATACCATGTGTTATTGGATTGAAAAATCCTTAAACGTGAACACTAAAGATCTTCCAGAGTGCAGGACACGTTAATCATTTAAGAGCTGACATAATTTGTTCTTTTTAAGGAAAGGTCTAGTTTTTATTGCTTCCAATTTGGAGTGTATGTGACTTTTTGATTACTATATATTCCATTTTTTCTGCCCAAAAAACCCCACAATTATGGCGTTGGGTATCTTTTGTTCTTTTACAACGTTTGCCATGCAGGAAAAATAAAATGATATGGTGTTTGATCAGAATTTTACGGACATGGCAATACCAATTAGGTTAATTTTGTAGCTTTCATTTTTTTACATGATAAATGGGAAAAAATATTTATTTTCTTAAAAAAAAGATTTTTTTACAGTAACATTTAGCCCCCATAGAGGACTTGAACAGGTGATCACTTATACTATATACTGCACTACTAATGTACTGCAGTTTATAGGCATTTTGTTGATCTTATATTATATCCTGGCATAGGTAAGGTGTCATAGGAGTACAATCATTGCAGCGATGGAGGTCTTCATTAGGCCTCTGGCTGCCATGTCTACTGAATGGCACCCTGTGATCGTGTCGCAGTGGTCCAATTGGAGACCGCAATTTCTAATTATGTAGATGCCGTGGTTGTGTTTACTATAGTATCTGAAGGGTTAAAAAGCCAGGATCTGATCCTAGTCACTAGCAGTGGGTGACACTGTACCCGCTGTGTATGGAGCAGGCTCAGCAAGTGATCCCGCTGCATAGTTCCTTAGTTCTGCCTGGTTGTACAGGACACTTTTCTTCTGAACTCTCGCTACACCACATCCTGCTTCTGCTATAGCCGCAGGGACCAGAGAGATGACTGAACGTCTGTAAATCTTTGTGTTCACTTTTTTGGGAATTCCACCCCCAGCTTGAGAACACTTGCGTGATAGAAATACTCAATGGACACGGACGCGTGTGCAGCTTCAGTTTCCTTTTCTTCTTTCCTTTTGACTATTTCAAAAATATCTCTTTTTGTTTCCATTTTCTTTCTATTTTCTTTCATATCCTCCTTTTCTTGACTTGAACCACAAAGTTGTTTAGAGTGTTCTAATAATAACGTGTTTGCTAGGAAACTGACTCATCGGCTGTTGGACCTTTAAGTCTATTTCTTTTCCTGTAAACTCATATTGAATGTCTGGAATTCAAATGCATTCAGATTTTATGTACATCTTATTTTGTGCATTTTTATTATTTTTTTTTATTATTATATTTTTAATAGCCCCTTTTTTTTTATTTATTTATCCAAATTTCCACAAATGAACAGTTCTCCATAGCTCTATCGGTTCACATCTCACCAGCTTATCCAGCATTTCGGAAATGGCATAGACATTGTCCTTGGGCCATAAAAGATCAGATTCTCAGGACATAGGCTTTTCTCTCCCAAAACAAAAAATAATCAGATCAGCATAACTGTAACGGTAGGCCTGGGATGTGGATCCACTGGAGCACTGCAAGCGGTGGTATGAGCCATGCTGGGGAGTGGAGTCTAAGTAGGTCTGGTGTTCACCAGAGCCCGCCACAAGGCAGGTTGGACTTGCTGTGGTGGAACACTACCAGGTCGCTACCCCTGACGCGACTTGCTTGCGGAGGCAGCCGAGGTGCAGCGAGGTACCATATCATAAGACAATCTCGTAGTCGGGGACAGGCAGAAAGGTCAGGGTTTGTGGTCGAAGGACGTAGGCGAACGGAACTGGTACACGGGGACAGCAAGACAGATTTCTGAAATGCTTCCTTGTATAGGCTATGACGTTATGGATTTGGCAGGGAAGTCAGGGGCAGGCTGGGTAATATAGGAGCAGCAGCCGGCAATTAACCAATTACCGACGCGCTGGTCCTTTAATTTTCAGAAGTCCGGCCTGCGCGTGCAGAGCTGTCTTAGCTGAATTATGGGCCCCTGGGCATAGCACTGTAGTGGGCCCTGCCCAAATACATGACATCACACTTGGCCATGCCGCGAGCCTTTCTCAAGCACACGCATATTATCACACCACTTATGTCTGCCTGCAGCCTACAAGACTATTTGACAGGGCAAGGAGCCTTTGGCTCCCTTCTCCACCATGGTTTTTAACTGTTTACACATCCTAAAATCACACAGTTAAATAAGCAAAGCCAACCAAGGGATCCAGGATATGTTTCTTGTATTCCTGGGACATACATACACCACTTGAGGCCCCTATACTTGTGGGGCCCCCGGGGAACTGTTTAGGGTGTCCAATGGAAAAGATGGCACTGGGCACGCGCCCTAGAGAACGAGGCCATGACTACCAGCCAGCGGAGACAGAGCAGGGAGTGGAGACGGATAAGTAGAGTGCGCCAGCAGCAAGATCGCGAGTGTGCCTGCGGCCCAACATGCGGGCGCAGCAAGGGCATGGGTGCGCCTGTGGCTTGGGCTAAGAGCTGCCGGAGCACCCGTGATAATAACTATTAGACAAATTTTAAAAACCTTTATAGGTTTCTGTCTCTGGACATATTTATATTTTATATCTCTATATCAAATATTACTACTTTACAAGGACCAAATAATATCTCTACACTATGACCACATTACCAGCAAATAACCATTAAATATCAGCACATTATTTTACTGGACAAAAAGCACTATAAATATATATATATATATATATATATAATATAGTATATATATATATGTAAAATATTGTTGCACAAACAGAGTTCTGTTCGGTTCAATACAAGTTAAAATTGTGAAAAATTGGCTGAAATTGTGAAAAAATTAAGTTTTAGGATGTCACAAATCCAAATGTGCCATAACCTTAACACTAAGTTGGGGTCAGCTGTTATGAACGTTCCTGTTCAGGCCTTAATGCGGTCCTCTGCTCGTAAAGAATGGCAGAGACTGCCCTTTTGGCCGTGATTCTGTGCCTAAAAGATATGTGAAGTAGTCTCAAAAATATGGGAATCTAGTAAGAGAACAAAGAAAGTGGGAATGAGTATTGTTGAATCTCTGGTGGCTAATTGGTGAGCACCTGAATAGGGTGTGTACCTAAGACCATATAAAAGGAAATGAGCTAGACCACATGGGACCGGAGCTCTATGATGAAGCCGGTCAGCTGGTGAAACATGTTGGGGAGGTCAGGCATGACATTTTAATTTGTGATTTTCTACCTCTTTTCACTGTGTTACCTGCTGCAGAGGGTTTCACAAGGAAACCTTATTTGCTTCATGCCCATCAGATTAGGGATGATTGCCCAGGTAAGATGTTTTTGGATTCCTTTTTGCAGTTAGAAAATCACTGTATATATAGGGTTTCCCTGCTGATATAATAGGTGGTGTTCCACCAGATTTGATAATAGAAAAGGAGTTATTCTTTCACAATTAGAAAGGGATAAATTTATGAGACAAATTGAGAGGTTAGAAATCAGGTTTTTAAATAGTGTGCAAAGAGGTTGTGTTATGCATAATAAAAGTTACTTTTAGCGCTTCATAGACTGAGAACTGATAAAGTTTAACTTTGCCTATGGCAAAATAGTAAATATAATTATTGAAAGATATGTGTTCTTAGTGTCAGTCTGAACTCTACTTGATCCGAGCACTTGCTGTGTGGTAAATGAAAAGTTTCCACCACATCTGTCTGACTGCTTCTTTTTCTCCTAGTTCTGTGCAGCTGATGGTTTGGGATGAGTGGGGATTGACAGTTGCCTTCGCCACTCATCTTCCTTCCCTGCTAGTATGGGCTCGGTGTGGTCTGGATGTCAGAAGGCCGGGCCAATCAAGCTCTGGGCCGGGAATCTCACACCCCATTTAGGATCACTTATGCTCTGGGTCATTGCTCGTGATAGTCTCTTGTGGATTTAGCTGGCATTTTGTACTGGATTGTTTGCTGGGATTCTGAGCTTTCGCCCACCTTTTTGACCCCCCGTCTTTCGCCTACTGTCTCGGTACCTTTCTGCTATCTCCGGTTTTGACCCATTTCTGCCCAACCTTCCTTTATTGTGTTAGTCTGTCTTGTCTCATTCTGTGTCCACTTTAACCAGAGAAGGAAACATTGTCCAGTTGTCACTGACTGTTTAGGCAGGGACAGCTTTGGGGGGCCTAGCGCTAGGGCTCTTTGCCTTTCTTTCCCTGTTGCCCTACCTGATCCCTGGTCCCCTCACATCAGTAAAAAAGTTTTTTGGATTAGCTTACAGGTGCTGTAATAAGACACTGCTGTTGCAGCCGAACTTCTGCTCCAATGTCCTGTCCAATGTCATTTTCTGTTACTTCAACATAGGCCAAATGTTATGGTATCTAAAATTCATCTACTGCTGTAGCACAGGTCTATTCTACATTATTCATTCCATTCGGTCCATTTTAATTAAAACTGGCCTTCATACCACATTGAACAGGTTCACAGGGTATGTTGGTAAATTTGCTGCTTACACAGCAGCTGTCATGATAGGTCAATGGTAAAGGAAAGAACTCTCCTAATGAATATAGCACACTCATTGGTATAGCAAAAATTCATAGAGCCCCACCGCAAAATGAGATGTGCCCCACCACCTAATGAAAATGAGATGGGCTCCACCACCTAATGAAAATGAGATGTGCTACACCATCTAATGAAAATGAGATGGGCTCCACCATCTAATGAAAATGAGATGGGCTCCACCACCTAATGAAAATAAGATGGGCCCTACCACATAATGAAAATGAGATGGACCCCACCACCTAATGAATATGACATGTGCCCCACCACCTAATGACAGTAGATTGCTCACACACTAATAAAATAACTAAAGGGCCGTAAATAATAGACCACCACCTACCAGCTATATCAGAGGACCCCCCTACAATGCAAGTAGCAGATGGGCCACCAACACCTAATCAAAAAAGAGGTAATGAAAAAAAGAGGGGCCCCACCACCAAATAAAAAATAAAGGGCCCCCCACCTAATGAAAATGAGATGGGCTCCACCACCTAATGAAAATGAGATGGGCCCCACCACCTACTGAAAATGAGATGGGCCCCACCACCTAATGAAAATGAGATGGGCTACACCATCTAATGAAAATAAGATGGGCCCACCCCCAAATGAAAATGGATGGGCTCCCCCACCTAATAAAAATTTGATGGGCCCCCAACCCCTATGAAAATGAGATGGGCCCCACCACCTAATGAAAATGAGATGGGCTACACCATCTAATGAAAATGAGATGTGCCCCAGCACCTAATGAAAATGAGATGTGCCCCACCACCTAATGAAAATGAGATGGGCCCCCACCAAAAATGAAAATGAGAGGGGCTACACCACTAATGAAAATGAGATTTCCCCCAGACCTAATGAAAAATGAGATGTGCCCCACCCCCCTTATGAAAATGAATGGGCCCCACCATCTAATAAAAATGAGATGTGCCCCCCCACCTAAGAAAAAAAAAGATGGGCCCCCCCCCTAAAAAATGAAAAGGGGCCCCACCAAATTGAATAGACAGTGCCCCCCCAACTAATGCAGTAAATTAAGCTCAAAAATAAGTAACAATAACTAAAGGGGTAAATAATAGCACCCTACCGTATATCAGAGAACCAACGTAGCAATGCAAGGTAGCAGAAAGCCACCAAATTCTTATTTCCAACTAAAAGGTGAAATGTTCTTGCAGCCGAGAAGGCCCCCTAAATTCTGGACCCCTAGCAGCTGTTATGGCTGCTACCGCTCTAGTTATGACCATGCTCATAACTGAGTAGAATTAAAACTTTTTTGCTGAGCTTATTTTTCTCTGTATACCTGGGAGTACAGAATATTTTTGTACTGGCTACATGGAGCATGGCATGCATGTAAAGTACCTAAGGGGCACATGTATGAAAACTGGCACAGACTGGACAGTCATACTTCTCAGTAGGTTAGTGTAGTAATCGAAAGTATGTATGAACGTGTCTCACAGCACTTTATCAATGTGTCCCTTTGTGAGATGCATGTATGTGCCATAACAGTGACGCAAAAAGTGTCTACGCCAAAATTTGTCTTCACCTCACCAGTCTGAAATTGGCATGGATTAGCGCAACACTTTTGCACCACATTTTGTTGAGACACATTCAGAAATGTGTCTAATCTTATAAATGTGGCGCGACAAGTCCCCTAAAAATTGCGCAGACAAAAGTGTTTCCTCAACAGATGAACACCTGAAACTCCTTCCGTAAGCCAATACTAATTCCTAATTTCTGCTAATGGTAGCAGTTTATTCTTGTGTAGATACATTTATTTTATTACAATCAAGGTCAAGTTCATTTGTTTTTGTTTTTTTCAGGTTTAATTTTTTGTCCTCTTTTTGACTCTTTGCAGCATACCCATCATTCTAGGTGGATTTTTAGAATAAGTCCCAACGTCAGTATATACAGTATTTGCTAAGTTTCCACAATGTCACCAGTTTTCTCGTTTTGATGGCAATTATCTGTTTTTGTGAGCTCAGCTCCAGATGGGGTTCCCACAAGTTACTAAGATGTTTTCTCATACTCAGAAGCACTACATTCCCACATCAAGACTACATTTCTGTTTCTAATGACGTTCCAGTTTCAATGTGTCAAGTAAAATCCCCAAGGGCTTGTCCCCACGGCACGGGTTTGCAGACAGTTTTTCAGAAGGTTTTTGGTTTTGAAAACCATCTGCAAACCGGCTGACAAACTTTAACCCTTTAAGGTCTAAGCCCTTTTTGGAGTTAAGGACCAAGCCCTTTTTTTCAAATCTGACATGTGCCACTTTATCTGTGAATAACTTTTCAATACTTTCACCTATCCATGTGATTCAGAGATTGTTTTCTCGTGAAACATTGTGCTTTAATCTAGCAATTAATTTTGGTCGATAAAATCCTTGTTTAGGTGTGAAAAATATCGAAATGTTGTGAAAATTTGGAAAAATTTGCCATTTTCAAAGTTTAAAAATTTCTGTGTGCAAGACACATAGTCACATCAAACAAAGTAGTAAATAATGAACATCTACCATATGTTTACTTTGTGTTGGCATGATTTTTTTAAACATCTTATTATTTTTTAAGACATTTGGGGGCTTTGAAATTTAGTAGCAAATTTTAACATTTTCAAGAAAATTTGCAGAACAGATTTTTTTGGGAACCAGGCCACTTCTGATGTGGTTTTGAAACCCCCATAAATGACTCCATTTCAGAAACTACACCCCTTAACATAGTCAAAACAGCATTTAGTAATTTTATTAACCCTTTAGGTATTTCGCAGAATTTAATGAAAAGCGAAGGGGAAATTTCAAAATTTTAACTTTTTTGCAGATTTCCGATTTTTGTTCATTATTCATTGGAACCCTGTAGATTTTGCCAAGAAATCGCAATTCAATAATGATTCTCCTTATTATGCAGTTTTTAGAAATATCCCACTTGTGGCCCAAATGCGCTTTTTGACTCTTCCACAGGCCTCAGAATTGAAAGGAGCACCTTCTTGTTTTATAATATTTTTCAGGCTTTATTGGGGTAGTGATGGGCAGTGACAGATGTGGGAACAGAAGTTACAAACTGTCTTTTTAACTGATCAGACAGCTTTAACAATATGAGTGAGGGGAACAGGGACTTGGCACTGAAGAGGTTAATTTTTTTGTGTGTTTTTCACTGTATGAGCCAGTGATGATCACTGGCAGAAAATTGCTGGAACTTGAAAGTGGCAAACTGTAAGATCAGACAGCTGCCATAAATAGATGACACTGGCAGTGAAGTGGTTAGGCAGTGGAGGGTTAATAAAGTATTTCAGGCTGTGACAGCCCAGATCGCAGCACAGGGCACTAGGACACAGCACAGTAATGCGATCTCCTCACTCTCTCTCACAGAACAGAGTCTGGGACATGTATCAGCTGTAACCAGTGAGTCAGCAGACTGACTGACCAATCCCAGCTATCCTCCCCATGGAACTGCAATGATTGATCACCTACTGTGTAGCTGTGCTAATTAGCTGTCAGAAACAGCAATTAGCATAGAGCTTTCATCTTATTTCTGCACAGGGGGACAGAAAGCTTTCATGACGTTCCTAGACCTCATGGTGCATTAACAGGCAGTGAACCATGACATTCAGGAACGTCAGGGTGCCTTAAAGGGTTAAAATGGGGCGCTATGGAAAACCCGCACAGCAGTCCCCACTGCACGGGTTTTCTGCCCGCCGTTTTTTCAGACCACCGAAAGACATTCAACATGTTCATTCTTCTGCCCGGTTTTCGGACGAAATATGAACATGTCAATGAGAGGGGAGAGGGCTTTTCTCTGCTCATCGCGGAGAAAAACCCTCCCCCTCTGGCCGTGTGCATGGCACGAAAACAGTACAAGTACCAGTCGGATAAACCAACGGGTATTTCTCCTGTGCCATGGGGACGCGGCCTAATGCTCTCCCCTCCTCAAAACTCTGATAAATCAACTGTTTGTCCAAGAGACTTAAGAAACTGTCTGCCGACCTAGAGTAACCCTTAATTAATTTCTGGGATAAGAAATTAGCACTTACTAGAAGACAATCAGTTTAGCAGGAGAACAATCTCTGCAGCTTTGCTCTATTTAATATTATCTCTCAGTGAGACTTCAAGCCACTAGCATGCATCATAGTTGATGTGTGTCAGTGAGTGCAGTGATTCTGAGCAGTCACAGGCATTGCATTAGCCAGATCTAAAGATAAGTGGAAATAGAAGAGTTTTTCTTGAATAAAATGTTACAAAGTTTATTAACTTTTCATATTCTATTGATGGATAAGAAAATATATGGCATGCTTTAAGCATTTTGCTGTGTCCACACTGTTTTAGTGTAGTTGTAGTGCATTTGTTTTTATCATGGATTTGTGGCATATATACTTGAAATAAAAAAAAATGTTCTAGAAAATATTCCTAGAACTTCCTCTGTGGTGGAAACTAGAAATGTAATACCAAATGCATCCTTTGCCATTTACAGGGGTTTTACCATCTCACACATTTATGGCATATCAATAGGATACATCTCTGGGACCTTACCTGTTTCATGGAGAGGCCCAAAAAAGTCTCTGTAGAGAACAATATGGTGGTCAGAAACCTCTATTCATTTCAATGGGAGCTATGCTTGGCTGTACTCTGAACTCCCATTGAAATAAATGGGAGAGTTCCAATTACCTCTTTCTTCTGAACATAGACTTTTGGGTCCCTGTTTTCAAGATTGGTGTGGGTCCTAGAGGTGGGATCTTCACCTATCACACATTTATGACATATCCTATTGATATACCATAAATGTGTGAAATAGGGAAACCCTCTAAGGTATAGGGAAAAGTGAAGGATGTCCACGGTTTTAGAAACTGATATAAGCAATACAACAAAAATACAAGTATAGCAGCAGTTAAAGGGGTTGTCACACTATATTAATTCATCTCACCTCAGTCCTGTTTTCGAGGTTTCCCTTTGAATTTAGGGGCATGTTTACTGACTTCCACTAGGCTGCAGTAGAAACCAGGTCTGTAGCTATAGCAACCAGTGCTGGCAGTCTATCAGGATAGATCAAACAGGTCTGTAGCTATAGCGACTTGAGGAGCTGATGCAGCCCATACAAGAGGGGATATCTAGGAATTGGTAGGACACTGTTAATGGACACATATTGCAAGTGATTGGATTTTGCAAGATCTTAAACATAAAAAGCAATCCTTGTAGCGAGACAACCCCTTTAATCATGTCATGTCAAAGCCACATAGCTCATGAGATGCCAGAATTGCAAGTTACTTTTTCGTATGCAGATTGTTTACCCAAAACATTGTCTGGGAAATGTTCCTTTTTTATTTTAAGGAATGTAATCCCGTAGCTTCACTGCATCATATACAAATGTGATATTCGTGCTGATGTTATCTGATTTCACAATTAATAAACTTCCTATTCTTTGTTTTCAGTTCCTTTTTGGTTTTCCAATTATAAAAGTTATTCTCACAAGCTTTTGTCAGGGCTCCATGAGGGAGCTGAAACGCCGCTGTTCATCTACCATGGAGGAATAAACCATCTTTTCTTGCTTAAAGGGGTTGTCTCACTACATTGATTCATCTTACCTCAGTCCTGTATTCTTGGTTTAATTTTGAATTCAGGGGCGTGTTTACTGGCTTCTATTGGCAGTGATGAGCTGCTGAGGACACCAGGTCTGTAGCTATAGCGACTAGTGCTAGCAGCCTATCAGAAGTGATCAAACAGGACTGGAGCTATAGCAACCTGAGGAGCTGATGCAGCCCATACAAGAGGGGATATCTAGGAATAGGTAGGACACTGTTAATGTGATAGAAAAAAGTGTGGACGAGAATGAAATGTGTGCAATACAAGGAAAACCTAGATAGGAATAATCCAGCACTCGTACACGCAGGATGTTGGAAACATGAAGAAGGTTCACTCTTTATTGAAGAAAAGAACTATAAAATCATGGTAAAAACATCCAAAACACCACAAAGTTGACGCGTTTCAGGCTTATCCTTCAGCCCTTAGTCGTAACATATCAAACAATGGTGCCATACTATAAATATATACCACCCACCAAACCCAAATTTATTTTGTTTCCCCTGATATTTAACTCTCTATATCCCCAACTGAAACAGAGAGAAAAAAATTAAGGGCCAAAAAAATATAATGCAAAAAATGAAATGCAAAAAATGGTATTGCAAAAAACAGTTTACAAGTAAAACCTAGACTATTATGACTGAATCTGAGACATGAAAAACATGTATAATTTCATAAACCAAAGATCATATCTATACATATAAAAAATTAATATAAATAAAGTAAATCAACTACAATTCAGGCCATTGGAAACTGGTGTCCAATACTAATATCCAAAAAGCCTCCTTGTTCATCAACGCCTCCTCCAATCTCCCCGCGTAATGGTTTACTAAACGTGTTCTATGGCTATTACCCTAAATTTGTAAGCACCTTGATGTACATCACGGAAATGTTTGGCAACCCCAAAAAATATACGGAGGCTGGTAATGAGTAGCGTCATAGATGGTTCCCTCACTCGATATTGAGACACTCAATATACTGCACCTTACACTGATCACACCAATAAGGTACACTACTTTGTGTGGTATGACAGTTCAAAAAAGTTTTAATTTTGTATAACTTTTGCCTGTTTGTAAAAGATCAAAATGCTCCGCTTAACCATAAATCTACATTGCCCACATCTACTGGGTACCGCATTTGAAGGATCCTTTTAGATCAATCCAAGAATTTTTTCGACGATTGAAGTATTGGTTATCATTTTGGGGGGAAACCATGTTTTCCAATGTTTTTGGGTTTTTTGGATATAAATTTACATCCATTTTTTAAGAATTTCTTTTAGGACGGGATCCACTGTTAGCACGGGTTAGAAATTTTTTGGGAAAATTAGTAATCTCAGTAAATTGTCTGCTGAACATCGTAGTGAAACATAGCGCAAAATTTTCATCTTTTTTTTTTTTTTATTACCAATCCAGTAATAAGATCATCTCTATCTCTGCATTGAGCCTTATTTATCCCTCTCTGTTCTGCCAATTTTTGATACCCTCTATTTTTTAACCTGTCACTGATAACTCTCTTTTCCTTTCAATTTCTCAGCCCGGCTGCAATTTCTTTTAGATCTAATAAAATTCTCCAGTGGGGTAGATTGTTAATTACATGACTGGGATGGCAACTTAGGCAAAAAGGATACTTTTCCCTGAAGGGGTTTCCTATAGGTTTGAGAATGAATCTCACCACTAACGGGATCACCCATCAACCCTGAGATCCAAAAAAGCAATGTTTGTTCCTTGAATTTCAAAAGTGAATTTTAAATTCTTTTGGTTTGAATTAATGTAATCCACAAATTTGGATACAGACATAGACGATCCCTGCCAAATTAGCAGGGTATCGTCTATGTACCTCCCTACCAAAAATTTCAGAGGCAAATGGATTGTTGGAAGAATAAATATACCTCTCCTCCCACCAGAAACATAAATGTTTGCGAGAGACGGGGAAAAACAAGCCCCATGGACTTTCCTTGAGTTTGCAAGTAAAAAGAATCATAGAAAAAGAAAAAATTATGTCCCAACAAGAACTCAGTTACCAATAGAATGTATTGTTTGAGATAATAATCATAACTGGTGTATCTATCTAACAGGGCATGTGAGTGCTTGTAAGGCAAGGTCGTGTGTAAAAGAGGTATATAAATTGCAACAATGTCACATGAGACCCAAAATGAAGGCAGGCTTCCATGTGACATTTTTAAAGACACCTGAGGACCTCAGTAGAGTCCCTAAAAAAACTCCGGTGATCTAAGTCCCAAAAGGGTTTGTAAAATGGCAATCTAACCAGTGTTTAAATTTTCCCATAGAAAAATCAATCCCAGATATAAAGGCCAGGGAGGAGGGAAAATCCCCTTATGTACTTTAGGTAATGCGTGTAAAATTGGAATTTTAGGAAATTTAATACTCATAGCTTCCTTCTGTTGTCCGAAAGAATTCCTAAAAAAAGCCCTTCTTCCAAAAGTTTGTCTACCTTCCCGGTGAAAATATTGGAGGGGTCTGACGTTAATTTTTTTTAAATGTGATCCCTGTTAACATGTGAAAAATCTCCTTAAGAAAAGATCTTATCCAAAACTGTGACAGAACCCCCTTTATCTGCAGATCGTATAAAAGAGATAAGGGTTAGACTTTAATCCTTAAGTGCCTGTAATTCTTTTTTTTGTCATATTAACATGGCCTCGAGTTTGTTTTACATGGAGATCCCTGAGTTCCTGCTCTACTAAAAAATTGGAAAAACCTCCATGGCTGGAGTCCTAGAATGAACCGGGGAAAAAATCACTGTTCTGATATACTGTAATTAACATCTTGTGTAGATAAAATTACATGGCCAATCCATGTTCATCAAGTCCTCCAAAGCCAATATGACTCTTTGTTACACAAAGTCTAAACCACGGGAAAAAATTCCTTTATTTCTTTATTAGCAAAATCATTGTTAACAATTCCTGAGGTTCAGAATTATCAATAAAAAAATGTTTTTTAAGTGTGATAAGTCACACAAACCGATTAACATCCTTGATTGTTTCATAAAGGTTGAAATCGGTAGTGGGAACATAACCCAAACCCTTACTCAAAACACTGATCTGAAACTTCAGACAAAATGCATGCAGATAAATTAAGTACAGTGCAATTTTTCGAGACAGTATCATCACATGATTCAAAATTAGACAAATTATATGTTGTTTTCGGGGCTAATGTAAGTTCCGGTCCGGAATCGTGGAATGTTCCTCCGGTGTTTCCTGCCCCCCCCCCCCCCCCTCCGCGTATACCGCCTGGGCCGCGGTGTTTCCCCCGGCGTTTTTGGAAAAGACTGTCCTTCCCTGTTATACTGTAAATGGAAACCATCAAACCTTCTGAGTCAGAGGTGTCAGTTCCTGTTTCTGTACTGTCTCCCTCCAAAGGCAAAAAAGACACTTTTCTGTTTCTTCTCTTATTCCTATATTTTTTCAAAATCGGTTTAGGAAAAATCTGTGCATTGGAATCTTGTTGCCATTTATAAATTTTACCTTGGGCATAATCGGAAGAATCTCTAGCGAATTTGGACTGTTTGATAGAATAATAGATTCTTCTAGTTTAGATATATTCACTATTAAGTTTTCAAACCAGAGATTTAAACAGAGGGTCTTGTTGAAGGGGATTATAGCTTCCTTCATTTCATTTAGAGAAAATGTCCAATTTAGCTAAAAGTTCCCCGTTTTATGTCTAATAATTACTGGGATCAATTTTGTAAGCAGTCACTTAGAATTGTATTCCACTCATTTGCCAAATGCCATTATTCTGGCATTTGGCAAATATAAATAATTTTGCTTCCAAAGTGACCTAAAACGGGAAAGGTTTAGTCTGATTTCATGTCAGATAGTGAGAAAAACATGCAGATGTATCTTATTATATAGTTTATGTAAACTTCTGGTTTCAACTGTATATATATTGTATTTATTTCTTCATATACACATACACACAGCCGGGTCACAATATTATGACCACTTTCTACTCTCGTCAGCACTGTGTAGCTCATAGAATGTCATGTCATGAGCTGCCTTAGTGGGTATATAAGGTGTGCGATAGGCTGTCTGCACACATATCCCTTGTTACTACAATGGGGAGAGAGGTGCTTTTTTCAGTATTGCAAAGAGGGATTATTATTTGCTTTTGGGCCAAGAGTTGTATAGTTTATGAAATTGTGCAGTCTGTGAACTGTTTGCGGCCGCTGTGATGTATCATGAGTAGAAAAATGACACAATTGCGAATAAGCAACATAGAAACTGCAGAGCACCGTGTGTCATTGAGGTAAGAGGTTCACATTGACTACGAAGTTTTGTGAATGCCGACTGATGCTACAGTGAAGTAGCTCACCAGCAAAATGACCCAGGTTGGCGATGAGATGTGTGTCTAATACAGAGGTTCTCAACCTGTGGGTCGCGACCCCGGCGGGGGTCGAACGACCAAAACACAGGGGTCGCCCTAGCCGCAGGGGCCCCCGGCCGAGAGCTGAGAGGGGCGCCGCACTGGCTTAATAGCTGCAGGGAGGAGCGCTGTGGCCGCCGCTGCCCACAGCGTTTGTATTACTGAGGGGAGGGGAAGCAGTGGGCGCCGTGACTCTCTGAGCCGCTCTTGTGAGCGGCACTGCGACGAGGACGGTCCCGCCGGTTCTTGTGTGCGGTGCGTGCAGCACACTGAAAGCATGCAGCATCACGCGCCCACAATATGTACCAAGCATCCAGGGAAAAGCCCTTGCCGAAATCAGTGCAGAGAGAACGCCGAACTGTACGGCAGGGTGTTCCTGGCTGCAAGGTAAATTTTGTGTTAAACACACACATCCATGCATCATGTAATGTCTGTATGTGGTAAAAAAGTAATAGGGTTTTTAACCCGTTACTTGTACCACATACAGCCATCAATGATAAACACATTACATTTACCCCCCCCCCCCCCTTATAGGGGGGGCTGTGAGTGGCACATGAGGGGTCACATATGTAACACATAGTTGCCAACTTTTGAAATTGAAAAAGCAGGAGATTGTAGTGGCCGCGACAAAAATTTGCATGACCACGCCCATCTTGTCGGGGTCCACGCCCTTCAAAAGCCACACCCACTCCCTAACTGCATAACGGCTTTGGAAGAAAGCCAGGTAGATGCCCTTATAGCCAGGTAGATAGCCCCCCCCATAACCAGGTAGTGCCCCTTACAGGCAGGTAGATGCCCCCTTGTAGGCAAGTAATGCCCCCTTGTAGCCAAGTAGTGCCCCTCTGTAGCCAAGTAAGATGCCCCCTCTGTAGCCAAAAGGAGACCTTTGTAGCCAGGTAGATGCCCCCCTTTGTTAGCCAGGTAGATGCCCCCTTTGTTAGCCAGGTAATGCCCCCTTTGTTGCCAGGTAGATCCCCCTTTGTTAGCCAGGTAGTGCCCGCCATTGTAGCCAGGTAGTGTCCCCATTGTTAGCCAGGTAGTTGCCCCCAGTGTTAGCCAGGTAGTTGCCCCCATTGTGAGCCAGGTAGGGCCCCCTCTGTGCCATAGTGCCCCCAATTTTTAGCCAGGTTTAGAGATGCCCCTTTCCCAAATTTTAGTCAGGTAGAGGGCCCCCTCTGTTGCCAGGTCGTGCCCCCCTGTAGCCAGGTATCCCCCTTTGTTTCAGGTATTCCCCCCATTGTAGCCAGGGGGATGCTCCCCCTGTTCCCAGGTAATCCCCCCCATGTAGTCATATTTCCCCCTTTTTTGAGGTAGTTCCCCCCCATTGTACCAGGTATGCCCCCCTTATGTACCCAAAGTAGTGCCCCTCTTTTGCCAGTAGATCCCCCTTGAAGGGGGGTCCCCAAGTTTTTGGGGTTTGGCCCCCTTATAGCTACTAAAATAAAAATAAAAGTCCTCCCCTTTGCAGCCCTCGCTCCACACCTCCTTTTTCCCTCAGCGACCAGGGATAATGCAGCCCCTCATTTCCCCTCCCCGCTGCCGTATGTGGGGCGCACACCGGCCGGCGCTTGCTACAGGGGGAGGAGGGGAACGAGCTCCTCCCCGCACAGCGAGACTCCCGGGCGGGTGAAGCGGGCGCAGCGGGCTTCACCCCCTGGGGAACGGACGGGGCGCCAGAGTAGGGACAAGCGCTACTCTGGCGCCCGCAGTCATTTAAAAACCCCCCCCGGGCCCGCTGGGAGGGGAGGAATGCCAGCTCTCCCGGGGGGGCCCCCAAATAGGGGGACCCCCCCCCCCCAAAAAACGGGAGAAATTGGGAATAGATGTAACCCCTCATGTGCCAATCACAGCCTCCCCCCGGACAAGGTTACATCATGTAACGGCTCTCGTGGTACCTTTATATGTATGTGACATGTAGAGGTACCGCTCAGAGGCGTCACATATATGTAACCCCTCATGTATCACTCACAGGCCCCCCTGTATAAGGTTACATCTATGTAACGGCTCTGAGTGGTACCTTTATAGTATGTGACATGTAGAGGTACCGCTCAGGCGTCAACACATATGTAATCCCTCGTGTACCACTCACAGCCCCCTGAAATAAGGTTACATATGTAACGGCTCTGAGCGGTACCTTTATATGTATGTGACAATGTAGAGGTCCCGGGCTCAGAGGGTCACATATATGTAAACCCTCATGTAGCAAAATTACAGGTTTTGAAGTAGCCATCAAAATTATTTTTTGGTTTGGGGTCACCGCAACATGAGGAACTATATTGCGGGGTCACGGCATTAGAAAGGTTGAGAACCACTGGTCTAATACAACAGTACAGCAAATCCTACTAAGTATAGGGCTGTCGGACATCAGTGCAGCTCTTATACGAACTTGCATCGACAGAAAAGGCTCAACTCTCACGGTAGTTTTAGAATTGGCCCTCCCCTGATTGGCAAAGGGTTGTCTTCTCCAATGAGTCATGTTTTCTACTATATATGTATAGTTTTTTATGGTAAGGGATGAAATAAAAATTTCGGTGGAATTATGCTTAGGTTTTCTGGAGAGCGGTTCAAACACAACCAAAAGTACTGAATAGCTGAACAAACAGAAAAGTTGACCACTTGGTACATTTTATGAAAAGATGCAGCTTGCAATTATTATTGAAGGTTGTGCAACTATACAATACTGTTACTTCTTCATTTAAGATTTCATTTTTAATCAACCCTTGACCATGTTGCAGGATGCAGTGATAGAATCTCTGGGTGTAGTCCTTGCTGGTTTCCTCAGTTTTTTCTTTGCTGATGTGCATTCATTTTATATGTAATTTGAGTAATTTGTCATCTAGGACCTGTCAAGTTATCATTGATTTAAATCTGAGTTCTTTTTTTGTATCTCTGTGACAAACCGATCTAAACTTTTATTTCTTAAATCTTAGGTTTCGTTCTGATGATATCACAAAGCTGTGTCCATGGTGAGTAGCATGGTGTTTGTAGTATGGTATAGACTTCTCAATTATTTTCAACATACAATACTCACAAAAAGTTAGAGATATTTGGCTTTTGTTTAAAACTTCAGGATGAACATAAAATGTCTTGAATTTTTTTTAAATGCTCTAAATGAGCCGATCAATTCCCTTTAGATGCACATGTCCAACTGCTCAATGTTTCAGTACTTTTTGAGCAACTTGCTGATTTCTAACAAGAAGCTTAACTCCTTAACGACCGCGCACTGTCTTTTGGCGTCGGGCATTTCAGGTCGTTCGTCTGCAGCGACGTCTTTTGGCGTCACTGCAGACATCGGAGTTTGCGGCTCCGGGCGCCGCAGCAGCGCTGAGATTGGGGCTGTACTACACAGCCCTGATCCCAGCGCAGCTCCTGCAAGCACTGGGGAGTGGGGAAAACCTCCGCTCCCCAGTGCTTTAACCCTTTGATTGCCGCGGATTGTCACCGCAGCGCAATCAAAGGATTTCCCTGTTGTGTCGGGTGATCAGGACACCCGGTGACCCGACAGAGCCCGGAGAACGGCTGCACAGTCAGCCCTGGGGACCTAGAGTGGCCCCAGAGCTGTCTGTGTATCAAGCCAGTGATTAGGCCAGTCTGTGTGCTGTCCTGATC
This sequence comes from Phyllomedusa bahiana, assembly GCA_025379985.1. NCBI lineage: Eukaryota > Metazoa > Chordata > Amphibia > Anura > Hylidae > Phyllomedusa > Phyllomedusa bahiana. Next base: position 2,372 of record JAODAL010007706.1, on the reverse strand, counting down.
CCTGCCTGTGTCAGACTGACACAGATTATAATGTATTAGTATATATGAATATACTAATACATTACTAAGTGGAAAAAAAAAAGTAATACAGTTCTCCCTTCATGGGATTTAAAAAAAAAGTAAAAAACATAAAAAGTGTAAAAGAAAAGAATGAAAAATAAATAATAAAATAAAAATAAATACTGAATAAAAAAATAATTGTGCATTACACACACAAAAAAACCTACACATATTAGGTATCCACACGACCGTAATAACCTGTAGAATTAATCTAACAAGTTATTAAATGTGAAATGTGAATGGTGCAAAAAAAATATAAAAAAAAATAAAAATAAAAATCTGCAATTATTTATAAGTGAACTTAAACTATTCCCCCATAAAGTACAACTTGTCTCAAATAAAACGAGGCCTCATACAACTAAGTCATTTAAAAAATAAAAAAGTTACAACTGTTGAAATGCAAGGAGGCAAAAAGTAAAAAAATGCTGTGGTCATTAACTACTTTTCAGGAGTTCGGCTTAAGGGGTTAATGGCAAAATTCCCAACAGGTGTTCGATCCCTGAATCACCCAATAAATTTAGGGGAACCAGATGATGATGGATGCCACACAGCACTAGGCACATTTAAGGGAGATGAGAGGCGACCGAGTGTCACATCAGACCATTTGTCACATCCGCGTGGTTTTCGCGCTAGACGACCTGACCCCACCATCGGTATCTGATCTGGCTGATGCATAGCGCTCTCCTTGATGTCTCCAGCATCGCTGGTGGCCATCATTTCTGCTTAGAGTGAATCGACTTTTATCACTGAACAGCACTGAGAGCACTGGTCCCTTGTACAGTGTAGATACTTCCTGGCTCATGCACGACAATGATGCCTGTGCCTGGCGGTGTGGTCAGGTCATCTAGCACACAGACCACGCTGATGTAAAGGGTTATAAATGGTCTGATATCACACTTGGTTGCCTCTCATGTCCCTTAAGTGTACCAGGAGTTGTGTGAAATTCATCAACCAGTGCCACAGGGCATTGATTACAATGAAGTGCTCATCAGTGTGTGATGGATCCAAAGGACATCCACTTCTTTGCCTTTCTGTGATTCCTCCAGTCTCTCTGTATCTCTGATACAACCTGCTGATGACACTCTGTGACACTCTAAGCTCAGTAGCCACTTCCGTCTGAGAGCATCCTGCTTGAAGCCTGGCAATGGAGAGCTACTGATGATCAGTTGTTAGGTGTTGTATTGGTCTTATGATATCACAATGTGAACAGCAGGATGAGGACTGTTTAAATCCCAATTCAAATCGATTCCCTAAATTTATTCGGTGATTCAGGGATCAAACAACTGATGTGAATTTTGCCATTAAGCTCCTTGTTAGAGATCAGCAAGTTGTGCAAAAAGTACTGGAAGATTGAACAGTTGGACATGTGCCTCTAATGGTAAGAGATGGGCTCATTAAGGGCCACATGAAGGAACCTGTTTAGGTCTAAAACTCACTCTTTTGCCCATAGGTTACTATAGGCAAAAAAAGAACCTTTTTGTTCATCCTGAAATTTCAACTAAAAGCCAAATATCCCTATGTTTTTGTGAGTAGTGTATGTGATTACAGATGGACATGGGTAGACTGACCAATTATTTGGATTCAGGTAGTGCTTAGTGAATGCAACTAGCCCCTTAAAAGGGTTTTCAAAGACTTTTAAAGACCTCTTAAGAAGCAAAAACTTTGTTCCTGTTGGATATCTTCAAAATATTACTTGCCCTATTCTATCCTTCATGGTTGATATACTTGTATAACCTGTGTAGACTTATTGTTTATTTTCTCCTCATCGACTTGTCACTATTAGTTCTTGTTGTTTTTGGTCGGCTAGGAGGCAACTTTGGTTGTATGTCCCTCAGTTAGACTGTTTGGATATTGTTATACTTTCCTATTTCCATATGCAATTATTTGACCCTCATACATATGAATATTATTTGTTCCATGGTTATGGCATGCTTTGTATGTGACTTTGATCCATAATAAACTCATGTTTAAAGACTTTTAAAAACCTCTTTACTACCTCCCACTGTGTGAAAATGGAAAATTACCCCCAACTTACCTCTCCCATTATACCCACCGTTCCAGCGCTGCCAAAGCTCTAGTGTTCCCCTCCCCCTTCTCTCTCTGATGATGTCACATTCATGGATCACATGATGCTGCAGCCAATCACTGACCTCTGTGGTCACATGCTGTACTTGCAGGCATGTGACTGCAGAGGCCAGAGATTAATTATATAATATAGCATTTAATATTAAAGTTATATTACTTCATTTTTAATTGTTTTCAATGATATAATTTTATATTTATAAAGTTTCTTTTTTTTTTAAAAATTACGT